>LGRX02006716.1:18370-72319 GCA_001247695.2 Cymbomonas tetramitiformis
GAGGTTATAAAGTAGCGAGGGCGATGGCATAGAGGGCTGGACACCAGCGAGCCGGACGACAGGCCGGTGACGGTATTTTCCAAAGGGGAATAGTCAGGGGGGGTTTAGCGCGGATAGTGAACCTCGGATTCGGAATACAGTGATCGAAGGGCGTGCGATGAGACGACAGATTTACAGTAGAGACTTATAGAACCATACAGTGCCCCTCAAAAATTCTGGTAGTGCACAGGAGGAGGGCACTGTAAATGGCTACCCCAAACGAATTTCGGCGGCGGCGCGGTGACAGGAGGGGGGGGGAGGAGGTTATAAAGTAGCGAGGGCGATGGCATAGAGGGCTGGACACCAGCGAGCCGGACGACAGGCCGGTGACGATATTTTCCAAAGGGGAATAGTCAGGGGGGGTTTTAGCGGATAGTGAACCTCGGATTCGGAATACTCGAAGGGCGTGCAATGAGACGACAGATTTACAGTAGAGACTTATAGAACCCGATACAGTGCCCCTCAAAAAATCTGGTAGTGCACAGGAGGGCACTATATGCTGGATTCAGTGACCCGTAGGTCATAACTTGATCTGACTCCCGTTAGCTGTACCAGTACTCGTACAGTACTAGGTGACAGATACCTAGGTCACAGACCGCTTTATATTCGTTATCTCTTATAATCAGTTTACACTTGTATGAGAACAACTCAGTGAACACCCGATATATTGTCGGCACAATATATCTCGCAGGTTATGGGGTATCACCCCGCTTTCTTCACTGCTAACTTTGCCATGCTTGGCTAAGTACTTCCGATTGGCGGAGCGTTGGGGCCTCGCGAGGTGTTGAGTTGGCCAATTTAGAGCTTACTTACGGCTTGCGCTATGTTACGGTGAGATTTTGGATTGGGAACTTTCGGCCTCTTCTTCGAGTGTCCGCGTTGGATTTTGTTTACGACTGGGTACTAGAATGTCCTAGTGACACAGTGAAAACGCTGAACGCCGTAGGGTTTGAGCGAGGCAAATCGGGTATCTCAAAAGATAGAAATGAATACACGACTCTCGGGCTATCTAAGCTCTGAGGCCGTCACTAGGCAATCATATCGTGTGTCACAGTCTAAGCTACCGAAGTCGAACTACTGAGTACAGTAGGAAGTCACTGTACTGTCACTGTCACTGTCATACGTCATACGTGGTACTGAACTACTGAATCTCAGCACACCACCTCGGCTGAGGTGGCACAAGAATGTGAAACAGGTAGCTAATGCAAACTAAGAGGTCCCCGTCCACGGATCAGAACAACATCAACCAAAGGGCGACCTGCCGCCATCCCCGCTTCCGGCTAACCCTCTAAACCGAATGCTAAAGTACTAGTATATGCATGCCAACTAGGTGGACTGCCACAAGGATATGAAAATAGCAACTGGTCTCCGCCAGATCTCGCTCCCCTAGTCCGAGAAACGGCTGAAAGCCGTGGCGCCGCAGGCGCGGTTTTCCCGGATGCGGCCGAAGGCCGCCAAAAAAAGGCCCCGCGCGAGCGGCCGCTCCACGATTTTGGGTATAATTATTTTCAAGCCGCTTAGTAAAAACGTGCATTTCACACAAATTTCACTTTTAAACTAGTGATTTGTGATTATTAAAATCGAACCATCCTACCTTCTCTGAAATACAACATCGTCTATCTAGTAGCTTTTATCATGCCAAAAAGTTTTGATATCCAGGAATCCAAGTACTCTATATACATATATTACAAATTTACACATTTGATACGGGACGACGAGAGTTGCAATATGTTACCAACCTTCTGCCATAAAAGACAACTTGCTAGACCGTTTCTGAAGACGGCTCACCACAGCGGAAACACCTTGATATTTTCCTCTGCTCTGCTTATCTGTGTGCTCAAAGCGCCAAGGTTTGCCGTCAAAATATGAGTTTAAGGCAGCTGTCAAAAAGCCCTCACACTCAGTGCTTGCAGGTCCATTGTACTAAATAAAACTCTCCTTCACATAATTGTCTTGTGAGAGCCCCCGACCAGCAACGGCGTGTCTATCAATTGTGGAGCCCATTCCCTCCACGACTGCTTCATTCTGAATCTTCAAGGCACATAGCTGAAACAGATAAAGCCAGTCATGCACCCCTATAAGGCCAGGCCACAGATAACCAGAATAGCAGCCCAGGCTGGTGAGGAGTGTCGGAAGGCACGGGGCTCACCCTCCGGAGGCCGGGTTGTTGGAGGTCGGGACCTGCCCGCCGGAGACTGCCGGTTCACAAGGCACCTCCAGGTGCGCACGGGAGTCCTGGCACCAACGGCAGGAAGACAAGCCGAGATAGCCAGACCCCAGGTGACAGCATGCCAAAGTGCCAGAGCCCGTGGGTGCATCTCCAGCACAGCACCGGAGGCACCACCTGACTGCACCGCATCTGCCGTGCCAGAGAATGCAATAATGCACAGCAAACTCGTGTAGAGGAAGTGACCAGCCCCATAGGGCCCGCGGCCCGGGCCACCCGGACCTCTGGGCCGGGATAGCGGCGCCGTGCTCACCAGCTGTACAGCTCCAGGGAACTCGGTGTTGGTAGTGGTGACCTGCACGTCGGCTGCCGGCACAGCTGGCTGCTGCGGCTCAACCACTGAAGTGCTGCAGTGACATGGCCGTGTCCGGAGGCTGGCGCACAGCAACGTGGAGCTGAGCAGGCGTGTCCTCACCGTCGGGGCAGTCCCCATCGTCAGGGTCCTGGTACGAGTTGAAGCGGTTGACAGCGTCGTAGTACTGCTCCTCCGAGCGGCCACATGAACCCCAGATAGCCCACTCTGACTCAGTCCAAGGCTCCCCACTGTCAACGGCAGAGTGCGGCACCACGGCAGCCGCCTGGGCCGCGGGAAGGTCAAGCGGTGCCTCCCCGAGCTCCAATGGGTAAGTGTACAGGCATGACTCATACACCTCCTCCTCCGGATCGAGGAAAGCCTCATCCAGCTCTGCCAGGATGTCTGCAATCGGTGTCCCCTCGGGGTGAAACCCCGCCATGTGCGCACTCTGTACACCTCCAGGGCAATCACGGCGGAAGTGAGGGCCGCCGCAGTCCCAACACTGAACTGTGTGGCGGCCCTGTGCATCACGGGTCACCCGCAAAGCAGTCGGCGAGCCACCGGGTGCAGGCTGCTGTGGCCTCGGAGCCCGCGGTGGAGGGGCATGCGGGGAAGGGTGAGAGCCCTTCCTGTGCCCCTTCATGTTCTGTTGCCGATTCTTCCCGCCGCGGCCCTGTCTGGCGCGGGGAGCTGCACCCCTGTCGCCCCCAGACCGGTGAGCACCCTGCCCGGAGGTCCGCGGCTGAGCATCCCGAGGCTGCGGCGGGTGTCTGGGCTCGTCACGCCTGCGGCCACCCACAATACGAGCCTGCGGGATACCCGCACGGGCCATAAGGGCGGCAGAAGGGGACTCCCCAGAGAGGAGTGAGGCCGCCAATGCGGAGACCCCATCCTTCTGCTTCTTTTCTTTAAGCAGCTTCGCCTCCTCTGTCTGCTGCTGGTGAAATGCCTTCACCGCCAGCGTGTACTGCTGGATGTCGAGCGCCCGCTTCTCCCTGCCCTCTGCCGTCTTAGAACTCCACTCCTGCAGCAAGTCTTTATAGTATGTGGGGCACATACGGAGGGTGAGAAGGTCCAGGGCGAACCCCACACCCCACACATCGTCAGGCTCGATGCCAGGCCTGAGCTCGGAGCGAAAAGCGGTGTGGTGCTGCATGAAACCCTTGATGTAGGGCTCAGGGTCCACACCCTCCAGCAGCTCCGGATAGCCGGTGCGGTCTCGAATAAATAGCCATGGGAGACCCACGGCCTGCGTCGCCTGGCTACAGCGCGGCAGATAACAAGCCACGCGCGGCGTCCATCCTCCTCGGACACCGCAGCGGACTCCTCGATAAGCCGCAGGCAAGATCCTCTCACCAACGCGGTGAGAATGCGAAAGAGAATTCTAGATGCCTCAGGGAGTACACGTGCAGTAAGATCGGTAGGGTGAAATACCGCAGCGAACTGAAGATTGTAGTCTGTTAGCTGGGTTTTTACCGCTCGCGTGAAGCGGTCCAAGGCCTCCTCACGAGGCACTTGGCCTTTAATTTTGTCGATGTCAAACACCCACTCCGAGGCCTTGATGTGCGTCGGCCGGCACTGGTCACGCACCTGCTGGATGATGCCAGTGCGGTGACCCGGCTCCCGGAGAATGGTTTTGCAGTCCTCAATGAACTCCCTGAGAACCGCAGCACCTCCAGTGTCATCACCCGCAAGCGGGCGAGCCTTCACAGGCGTAGGGGGGATAGGAGCCTCAGGGCCGTCGGAGAAGGGGAGAGCTCTCCGCGTGTCGATCCCAGCCGGGACCGGCGTGGTAAATCCATCCGAAGAATCCACGGTGGTCATAGCGGCCGTAGGTGGAGCACCGGCGCGATGAAACCCTAATAATAAGGCTTAGCCCCCTTCAAGGAAGGGGCCAAATCTGAAATAAATTCAAAATCTGCTCCGATGCTCACGAAACTCGGTGACACGGCCGGGTTTGGCGAAGTAAAAATATACCCCAAAGGAAAATGTCTGGAAGCCAAAACTCCGTAAATGCCAAGCGTCCAAAAACGGTCAACTCAACCGCAAGATCCGTAAATGCGCTCAATAAACACGAACAAGCGGCAAGCGTGGCGAATTAAGGTAAAATGACACGGGTAAAGAAGCATAGAGTCACGAGTAAAAATGCGGAGCGGCGGGGGTGGGCGGAAAGTAAGAGTTGGGGGGTCGAGGTCCTTGCGCTTGTCGAATCCGCTGTCATGGCCCATTATTGTTAACGTGTCGCGAGCCACTAGGTGCCATACTCTGCGCGATGCTGCATACAGTCGGGGGCCCCAGCGCTCTCTGACCCTTCTCCTCCATACTCTCCTCCGCCACTCGTCGCGCTTACCTCATCATCTACGCAGTCAGTTGCACCGCGAAAACGCGGCGCCCCGCAACATTCTACCTACTCAGCCACGCTCGCCCCTCTACAGCTTTAGCCAGCCATTTAGTGGCTTTGAATCAAAACCACTTTAGGCAAGTGGTGGGCCTATAGCCTACTAGAATGTCCTAGTGACACAGTGAAAACGCTGAACGCCGTAGGGTTTGAGCGAGGCAAATCGAGTATCTCAAAAGATAGAAATGAATACACGACTCTCAGGCTATCTAAGCTGAGGCCGTCACTAGGCAATCATATCGTGTGTCACAGTCTAAGCTACCGAAGTCGAACTACTGAGTACAGGTAGGAAGTCACTGTACTATCACTGTCACTGTCATACGTCATACGTGGTACTGAAGTACTGAATCTCAGCACTGGGATTGATCACCCCTGTCAACGCTTCGTTGGCCGCCGCGTATTCGACTTCGTTGGTTTCGTTCGACCCCCTTTCATCTCACTCCGTAACTGCGGATCCGTCGCTCGCCACCTTACAACTTGCACCTCGCCTTTTCCCCAACACCCCTCCTATAGGATTTTATTCTGATGTCTGCATCTTCTATTCACACCCCCGCCGCAGGCGCTAGAATGCGCCTTGATTCAATTTTCGCTAGGAACGTGGGTGCTCGCTATAGGAGCACCCCGCAATCAGTGCATGCCGCACTTGCTGCCACGACTGGCAAAACTCGTGGCAACGCTGTATTGCAATCATCTTGGGACGTTGATGTCGTTAAGCGTGTTGCGAGAGACACCCTAGGTAACAAAGAGTCTTCATTTTCCGGTAGCGAGCCTCATCGCCAACTTCTGTGGGATTCTTTGGTTACTGGATTGGAGTCCTCGTTTGTCAACAAGGACACCGCCAACGAGGACATTTTTGACCTCGTGGACGTCACCAAGGAGGTTCACCCGATCTTCAACGACATTTTACTTCGTGCGTTGGTTTCTTTGACGACGCCACAACTCTCTCGACGACACCACACTCTCCAGCTCGAAGGTGGGTAGATGCTTCGGCTCGGATTTCTCCGCACGACGGTAAGCGCGCCCTCCTTGAGGTCACCAAGAGGCTTCTGCCTCCTGGGCATCGGCCGCTCCGCCACCATGATGGTGTACTGGCCTAACCAGTTCAGCTGATTCACTCGGTAAAACTACGCGTGCGGGAGGCAACTTTGGTCTTATCGCCAGTACCTGTGATACTCTTTATATGATTTTTACCCTTTTGTATATTCAGAACTGTGTGAATCCAGGGGCACTCTGTGCACTGGCGTAACTCAGCCTGAATTCGAGTCTTCATCCTGCTAATGGACGAGTCGCACGCTTAGAGAGAGCATACCCCTTTTGCCTCACTTGTCACCCATTGGCATAGCACTTGACCACGGAGGAGGGGGCAGAGTTGAACGCCGCCGCTGTCCAGTCCGCAGCACGGGAGGCACGGCGATTGATCCGAGAGAAGAACACCCAGAGGCGGATCAGCAACTTTATGAGCACAGAGGGGTCGGCACCAGAGTCCCTTCCCCCGGCATCAGCAGCAGCAACCGCAGCAGTAGCAGCAGCAGTTCCCTCAGCCAACAGCCTTCTGTTCGCGTTTGAGAGTTTAGATGATATGGAGCGTCCTGACAGAGACACGGATGGTCCTGACAAAATCGACCCAAAACTCAGTTACACTTGTGGCAAGAATGAGGACAGATCAGCATTCGTCAGACGTTTTGTAGAGTTGGTTGGAAGGGTGCAGCGAGCCCATGAGTCGAAAGTACGCAGACAGACAAACACTGCAGCCTTCCAGGCCCTTACCGCAGTACAGAAGCAGCCTCTCCGAGATTCTCAGCCAGACTACAGATCTATATGGGATCTCCTTCCCTCTTTCCTGGCGGGAGAGGACCATGCCACTTCACCTGCTCACGAGTGGTAGTGCGCTGCGTATGAGAAGGATGGCATTATGGCCTCCAATATGCATTTCGCATCCTGAAGGACATCTCTGAGAGGGACTCCTTCTAGGGCTCTGTGCGTTGTGCGCTACCCCCCTTTCACGAGATGAAGGCAGGGGAGACGTGGGCAGTCTGCAGACAGTTTAAGGATGTTGACGTTGATGGGGAGGAGTCTGAGGAGTGGCTGACTGTGGGGACCTCGACCAAGGGCCTTACAGGCGTCGATGGCACTGAGGATGCTCATTATTTCTGGGCTCTGCGGGCGTTCGTCGCAGAACTTGAGGCTAAGAAGTTTTTTATGAAGGGGACCAAAGAACGACGAACGCTCTGAATTGGAAGAAGTCACTCCTTCCAATTTTTTTATTTTTTGGTTTTTGGTTTGAAATGCTTCCAAAATGATCATGAATGATCGGAATGTCGTTGGTTCATCGCCGGGTGCCCCGTACGGCCGTGTGTCGCTTGAGTCCGCACTAGTCGCGTGACTAGTGCGAAGTCGTCAGATCGCACTGGTGATGTGACTAGTGCGATCGTAAGAATTCTGAAAACCCCGCCTCGTACGATGAGAAAAACTTCCAAAATTATAACCACCCTATATTTTGGGCATGATATGTTTAAAATAATGTAAAGAAACATCAAAAGAATGACCTTCAAAAAATCTTCCAATTCAAAGCGCATCTTCCAATTAAGAGCGATCGTCGTTAAAGAGAAGGAGGACCTACTGGTGGCTAAGCCACATACCCCTGAACAAGATGGCCTTGCCTACGTGAAGAGCTGCAGGCGCAGGGAAGCCTCGCTGAACGCTGGCAAGAAGGTGGAAGACATCACCACCAGACAGAACATCGAGGATTGCATTAAGGGGTTGCGCATCAAGGAATATAAGGAGCGCGTCTCTGAACAGCTACGAGTCAGCCGACCCCGCCCCCAACAAGGTAACGTGGGAGGACCTGGAGGTTATCGTGGAGGTGCAGGACAAGTTGAAGAATGACGCAGAGGCTTGGGCGCTTACCCTTCAGCAGGACCTCACACGCAGGTCAAGCTGTGTTTACTCTTGTTATGAGGCCAGACAGCTGGGGATTGACCTTCCGGAGATGTTGGCCGCCATACGACGCTCTGGCGCTGCCAGGAAGTCTGGGGACAAGCGCAAGGACTTCAAGAAGAAGGAGCCGTCCGCACCTACTGGTGAAGACGTGAACAAGAAAACACCGCGGGAGGCCAACAACGATGAGAGGGTCAAGTCCTCCTACAACAAGGTCCCGCCCCCTGACGCCAACAAGGACAAGCAGTGCAAGTACTGCTTCACCCGTACTATATGTGGCACACGCCAGATCGTTGCTACACTGGGAGTCGAGATGCGCAGGTGCCCCAAGACTTTCACAAGAATCGTCTGAACTCGAAGTATGAGAACGAGGTAAACAACGCCAAGTTGCGCGAGTACAACCTCAAGCACATGTTCCCCAAGCACAAAATGGGCATCACCACGGAGGAGTGGCTCAAGTTGCCTGAGGCTAAGCAGCAAAAGGTAGCAGCCAGTGCGGAGGTGAAGGACAGGCTGGCTGCTGAGTTGCCATCCATGCAGACAGCAGGACAGGCTGGTGGGGGCAAAGGTGCAGAGGCGCAGGCGCGCTCAGATGACGGAGAGGACGAAGCAGAGTACAGTACGACTCCAACTTCAACGAGCGGGAGGAGTACGCTGCAAACGAGCACGTTGACCGCTTGCTGGTGAGGAAGTGGTCACGGGTAATCACTCTGAGGAGAGTTCTACGCCGGGGCTGCAAGCAAGGGCTACGATCGCGTTGGGGAACACGCAGAAGCAGGGGAGAAGTCCTCTCCGGAGGTCTTTCGGCCAGTTTTCGAGAAAACATTTGTTTTTTCTTGTTTTGACATGTTTTTGCATACTTAAGGGTCAAAATTCTTTCGGCCAATCTTCGGCCAAACCCTCTTTTTGGGAGACTCTCTCGGCCAGGGGCCGGTCAATCGCGACAGGACTTCTCCCCTGCGCAGAAGATGCAGGGCTTCCCGGTCAAGACGCCCGAAGAGTTCGACAAGGACGCCCAGGTGCCCAGAGCTGTTCCTCCGAATCTCTTGAGCAGGAAGTTCCACCTGTTGGCACCCCATCTACGGAGTTCCACACGGACATGTGCGCAGATTGCAGCAATGTTGCTGGCACAGCGTGTGATAGACCTGCCGAAGGACATTGACGCTCTCCTGGCCCTCGATGAGATTGAGGGCAAGGGGCCTACAGAGCCAGTCACGAACCCCACTGAGGTCAACGAGCACCAGTTCCAAGACCCACCCAGCACTGTCGCACAGGAGATGAGGGATGGGGCAGCGAGGTATTCAGAGCAGACAGACGACAAGAAGCTGCCACTGGACGACGAGATGCCAGATGGGGTTGTCGACCACACGACAGCCAGGTGTGCAGCTGCCGCTTGCGTAAGTGATTTCGGGGTGGCGGACTTCAGTGAGCACGGGCATGTGCGTTCTGGCACCATCCAGACCCGCGCCTACGATGCCTTGAGAATGAAGATGAAGGACCACCTCACTGAGCCCGCGCCATTTAAAGTGTTGGCCGGTGTCAGAGCACGGACCTTTCAGAGTGCTGGCCGGTGGAGCCCTGGCCATTCAAAGTGTTTTTCGGAAGAGCCTCCGCCATTCAGAGTGTTGGCCGGCAGGGCCTTGGCCGTTCAGAGTGCTGGCCGGTGTCAGAGCCCGGGTCATTCAGAGTGAAGGCCGGCAGGGCCTAGGCCAATTAGACGGTGCTGGCCGGTGGAGCCCGGGCCATTCAAAGTGCTGGGCGGTGGAGACCTGGCCAGAGTGGAAGTCTTACCGTGGCGGGCCGGCCCGGGGCCGCAGAAGCTCGCTCCGGGCCGAAAGCGGACCGGAGGTTCTTTCGCCCCCGGGCCGCACAAAAATATGCGCCGGCCAAGCTTCGGCCAAAAACATAGCCACTTTTTTTACCAAACCCCCATACTTAATTTCAAAATTTCGCGCCTGCGACGGGCATTTTCCTTCCTTGACCGTTTTGGCCGAAAGCGGGCCAGGCGTTTTCTCAATTGCGGGCCGTAAAGATTTTTGGAAGACTTCCACTCTGGACCTGCCCATTCAAAGTGTTGCCCGGTGTCAGAGCCCGGGCAGTTCAGATTGCTGCCCGGTGGAGACCGGGCCATTCAAGGTGCTGGCCGGTGGAGCCGTCGCCGTTCAAAACGCTGGCCGGTGGAGACGCGACCGGACCATTCAGAGTGCTGGCGGGTGTCAGAGCCCGGGCCATTCAGAGTGCTGGCCGGTGAAGCCCGGGCCATTCAAAGTGCTTTCCGGAAGAGCCTCCGCCATTCAGAGTGATGGCCGGCAGGGCCTGAACCAATTAGAGTGCTGGCCGGTGTAGCCCAGGCCATTCAAAGTGCTGGCCGGTGTAGCCCAGGCCATTCAAAGTGCTGGCCGGTGGAGACCTAGCCATTCAAAGCGTTGTCCGGTGGAGCCATCGCCATTCGGAGTGCTGGCCGTTGTAGCCCGGACCATTCAGAGTAGTGCTGGCCGGTGGAGCCCGGGCCATTTAGTCTCAGCGGCCGGTGGAGCCCAGACTATTCAGAGTGTTGGCCGGTGAAGACCGGACTACTCGGACTGGCCGGTGGAGCCGGGCCATTCAAACTAAGTCGGCCGGTGTCGAGCCCGGACCATTGAGTGCGGCTTGCCGTTGGAGACCGGGCCATTCAAAGTCTTTGGCCTTTGGATCCCGGGCTATTCGAGTCGCGGCCGTTGGAGACCGGACCGTTCAGAGTGCTAGCCGGTGTCAGAGCCCGGACCATTCAGAGTGCTGGCCGTTGGCGCCCGGCCATTCAGAGTGTTGGCCGGTGGAGCTTGGGCCATTCAGAATCATGCTGGCCGGTGGAGCCCGGGCCGTTCAGAGTGCTGGCCGTTGAAGATCGGACCGTTCAGAGTGCTTGCCGGTGGAGCCTGGGCAAACAAAGTGTATAAGTGTTAGCCGTTGGAGCCCCAATGGCTATTTAGAGTGCTGACCAATGGAGCCCTGGAGATTCAGACTGATGGCCGGTGGAGTGTGGGACATCCAGAGTGCTGGCCGGTGGATCCCGGACCGTTCAGAGTGCTGGCCGGTGGAGCCCGGACCGTTCAGAGTGCTGAACGGTGGAGCCCAGGCTAGTTAGAGAGCTCGCTGGTGGAGCCGTGGACGTTCAGAGTGCTGGCAGGTGGAACCCTGGCTTTTCAGAGTTTTGACCGGCACTGGAGCCCGTGTCACTCAGAGGGTTGGTCTGGTGAATTCGGGCCATTCATAGTGTCAGAATGTAGGATGTCTTTTCTATGTTTCTTACCTTCACCCAAATGTGACTGTGCATATTCGGAGACCGCCACAGACGCAGATGTGCCATTTGTATCCATTGAAGGAGGCGCCGGAGGTAATGGCGGTGGAGATGGTGGAGACACTGGTGGAGATGAAGGAGATGGCATATCAGGAGGAGGAGAAGCTGTCATCACATGAACCTCGACACGCACGGTCCCATCAGAACCACCTCCCCCGAGGTTTCTCTCAGAACCATGCATTGAACTTTATATTATTAAAATACACAATCATCCTGATACATATCGACAAATACGCAGTCCGAGCTCGAGAAATGCAATTCCTATATAGAGCGGGTGCGTGAAGGGATGAGGTTGCAAGCTGAGTGACACATACAGCTTGACTGACCGACTCTGCTCCCTTGTTTACGGCGTATGCGCATGTGCAAGGTGCCGCTATCAACACCGACTTCAAACTTATCAGCACTCTCTGTTTGCTATGATGCTCGGTGAGCGGTCGCCGTGCGCTTATTTCGTGAGATTTACCATAGCCGTTGCATGCTCCTCGCTCCGATGACATGCAATAAATGCGGCCTTTAACAGCGCACCATGCGCACCAGCGGGGAAATAAAACGGAGGAATTGTTATGCGTCAATAAAATAGGGCAGCCTGTGGGAACAATGAGGAAAGGGAAGCAAGAATGAACCTGAATAGTAATAATCATCATAGTCATAATAGTCAGAGTCTTCAATATCTTGCGCCTGCATCATGTCCGAGCCAGACGAACTAAGGGGAATTTGATTCCTGAAAGATAACTCTCCAGTTCTTTTCGGCGAATGGGTAAACGTGTAAAGGTAGTCGCTGGGTTCAGTGACTGGTTACTGTAAGATCCTAATCTGGGAGATGTCCAATTTGAAACAATAAGATAGGTCCTGCTCTTTGCTGACAGTCTTAGCCAGCCACTGTCTGAAGAGCGAGCGACTACCTTTACTAGTTGCGAATGGGTAATGGTCCTCAGTTTGACACTCCGCAAGTACCCAAGCTCGATAAATCGCAGAGGGGTATCCAAGCTCTAGTTCCACCACTATCTTTGCATCGTATCGACCGGGAATACTAAGATGGAGATCGTCGCGGCCCGGTCCACGGAAGGTCCTATGTTAGCGCATTGCTTTCCGAAGTTGGAATGCGCAACCTTCAAAACTGAAACCCTACATTTAGAAATGTGCAGGGTCCTATTATAAATGTTTGCGAAGATAAGCATTAGTGGAAGTTATAACGGCGAGAGAAAAATGAACCTTCTTGTACCAGCCTGCGATGTGTGCCGAGTTGCGACGAATTAGTATCGAGAACGTTTGAAAGTTCTGCAAGGGCGTGTCTCGAGGCAGTGGTTCTAAGGACGTTACTCCTAGAGAATTCCAAGGACTTAAAAGTCAGTTGCAAAGAAGAGGCACCGCGGATTTGCTTTATGAGTCGATTTGCAAATCTGTATGATTCGTCCAAAGTGATGCAACCGTTCTTATCAGTATCGAGTTGCTGAAACGAGGGCATCACGAGCCCGAAACCTTTACCCTCAAAGGCATATCCATGCCCCCAACCTTGCAAGCTACAAAAAAGCACTATCATAAATGTTGGAGTCAGAAGATTCAAGCCGCCCATCATGATTGTGGAGACGAGACACTTTCGTCCAAAGTACTTATTTCGTATTTATTTCGTATTTATTTCGTATTTATTTCGTCCAAAGTCGGTTTCCCAAGCGGTCCCAAGCTCCCAACTGCACAGCGTCTTCGCCTAGAAGAGGCCGGTGACGGTATTTTCCAAAGGGGAATAGTCAGGGGGGGTTTAGCGGATAGTGAATCTCGGATTCGGAATAATCGAAGGGCGTGCGTCTACTCTATTACGAAAGACCTTTTCACAGTCAAGGGGTTGTATATGGGAGCACATGATTGGTTATTCTTGTTTTCGCACTGCGCACACAAGCACCAGAACGAGGCAGTGGTAGAGGGGATGGGTTCTACTGTTGACAAGCACGCCAGTGGGACCCGTGGCTTAAAGCAAGAAAACTATGTAATGGAGAGTTTTATCGACTACAATGGTCCGGCATCCCACGAAGCAGATGAATTCATTAAAATGAGTTTAGACAGATACTATGGATCTCGAGCGAGGCAGATGGCACTTCTACTCAGAGGATGAAAGAGATCGTGAGCAGGTGTATAAGGTGTCTCAAGTGGTTGACCGACATATGGCAGTGAAGAGCAAATTCCCCTTTCTAGAATTCAAAACTTCAGATAACTCTTAATCTGGTCTTTGGTATTAGTGTTATTGTTATTATTATTTGCATCATTCAGACTCTCGATAGATACATCCACGCATGTAATGTTTCATTATCGCATCGACATAATATTATCATTTTTGCCCAAAAGGAATATTCCGAAGATCCATCAGGATAATATGGCGTTACTAAGGGAATCGATGCTGAAAGCGAAAGGAATATTCCCCAAAAAAAATCGGCGCCTGCGGCGGGCTTTAAAATGACTCCCTTCGGTCGTCCTCATCAGTACCTGGCTGGCGCCAGCTTTGCCCAAAATTCATACTAGGGTACTCAGTAGTTCCGACCGACCGACCGCGAGCGAGGCTTAAGGTTTCTATTATCTCAGATAAATACACTCTTCTAAGTTATCCGTTATCCGAAACCTGTTTTCCGTGTATTACTGATATATCACTTCCGAGGTATACCGGCTGTATACCGCTAAAAGCTGCATGTTTTAGCGTGATTCCCAATCAAACTTTTGAATATCAGCTTTGAAGTACGGCGGGGGGTTCGCCGTTGATGTGTTAACAAGAGAGAGAGAGCGAGAGGAAACTGTAAGAGGTTGATTAATCGTTGGTTGGTTGTTGCTTGTCGACGCCGACGCGACGTTAATGTGTCGACGCCGACGCGAGATTTGCATACACAATAATAAATAAATAAATAAGACAAACCTTTCAGGTTGTGTGGCTTTCATAAGAGGGAGCCGAGCCCTCATACTGCGAGATTCGTAGATAATAATTTATAACTTATGATTATTTATTTATTATTATTATTAAGGGGGTGATAAGGGGCGATAACTCGTTAATTAATTTGGTTGTTGTTTTTTTGCGGCCAATCTGGGCGGTCCGTAGTATTTGATTTCGTTATTTTCCCGCACAGTGATTTTGATATTTTTAATTATGGGCTTGTTTTAGTATGTGCGTAGGCAAATGCCAAATATCGCAGTATGAGCGTAGGCACATTATTTAATAGCACTTTGAGCGTAGGCAAATTATTTCAATGTTAGTCTGCGAGTAGGCAACTGATTTTAATGGCAGTATACGCGTAGGCAAATGACGCGCTTACTGCCATTAAAAGCATTTGCCTACGCTTATACCGCGATATTCGGCACTTGCCTATGCGCATACTAAAATAACTCCTTTAACTATTTCAGCATAAAAGCAATATCGTAAGCACAGTAACCACCAAACATGCAATGACCTACATATCATTTATGCCACCTCAAATCGGGTCGGTCATCGTCATACACATATATGTTGCAACGGAATACAGGAGTTATCAAGGACTCGTGATGGCGTTATTGGTCAAATGTATCGAGGATTAATGAGAACGAAATGATAACTGAAGAGTCACAGTAGGGTGGAGGTTATGATGTAAACGCGCAGATACCCATGCACACACCTTTCGCGTGATATTTTGCGAGCCGTCCAGTGAAAATGTTACGATACACGCAGCACAAGAGAAGGGGGACGTGCGATCTCACTTCTCCATCCCCAGGTGTCAATGGACGAGCCCGCTTCCATACATAGTCCTGTGGCGATGATGCTCCCTGTGTCCGCACACACGACTCATGAAGTATGAGCGTATGCGATGATCGCTCATACTTCATGAGTCGTGTGTGCGGACACAGGGAGCAAGCTCTTGTTGTCATGATTGGGCCAATGGACATGCACTAATTTTCGACGCTAAGTGGACATGCACATCTTTGCTCGTTGTCGACATCGTTGCTTCGTGAAACTGATCAACTCCTCAAGGCTTGTGCTTGGAGGTTTAGATATATCGCCATTCAACACTCCCAAAAATGCATCCAAGTGCTCTATTGCATACAGGTTTTGCATTTCCCTTCCTCTTCTCCGTGCATCCAGTCCCATTCCCTCTAAATACTAAAGTGGTACATGAGTAATCCGCCTATTTGACTGCCAATAAGTTGTACATGAGTTGATTATTCATGAACGGAGATGGTGTAATTTAGTTTGTGTCGGTGTGTATGGAAACACTATGGACCCCCGTTGTCAACCCAGACCACCAAAAAACGAATCGAATGAATATGCACCAAGGCTCGTCTATGAGAGCATGTAAAGTTAACATCATCAGTCTCAACCTAAGCCAAGCTGCAATTCCCGGCAAAAGTGACTAGAAATTCAAGAGTGAAGACGTCGTTGACTGGAACTCGGACTTCACAACTCACCACTTTTGAAATTGATGCCTTTAGCCACGGTCACAAATCAGCATATGGGCTTCTCGAAAGGGAAACGTTGACGTCAAAGCGCGGACGAGTCATAATGTGATACATATCGCACAAGCAAAGGATTCAGTGCTGTAAGAACGACAAGCGTTGGTTTCCTTTAGTGGGAAGATGCGCTGAAAGCCCTTCCTTAACTTGACCCCCACAAAATTCAAATCACCATGCCATCTGACCGCTCTGCCAGTGGGCATCACTTGCACACATGTGCCCGCCGGGAAGCTAGGCACTGTTGAAGATATGTGCATGGAATTATGGGGGATTGCAACGTCCTTGGAGGCCTTTCAACCTCCTCCTCGCCCATCCCTCTTGTTTTCTGTAAGTAAACTAACGAGCGAACCGTATAACAGTGATTATTAAAAACCCTTGCCGAGACACCGGACTGTGTCCCCCAAAAAACCCAACTACAATGTCTGCAAAAAAGCTCACTTCAACCCTACATTTTCAGCACCTCAATCAGATCCTCAGGAGGTAAATCGTCGGCAAAGGGTCCTCAGAACTACTGTCCGAAACATAAGCAGTCTTCGCTAGGTCGTTGACTGCCAGCTCAATAAATTCAAACTGGCTTACATAGACCCCGAACATCGAAGAACTGATCGCAGAGCACGGTCAAAGATCGCACTAAAAACAAGTTGCGTGCACGCATTGCTCTTCGGATTGTCTGATTTAGGTCCAGGTGTATTCAATCGCCGAAGCATCGCCAGTCGGTGGAGCAGCACCATATGAAACTGCAGGAAACTGTGAGCTAGCAGCCCTCGCAGCGGCACGCTCGCTGCTGGCCCTCGCCTCCTGCTCCCTCAGTTGCGCTGTGCGGCGGTCGGATACCAAGTTGCCAAGCGCGCGCTTGAAGAACTGCTCCCGCGCCAAAAGTCGCACCTGCTTAAAATATGCTTCTATGGAGATTTTGTTTCTTTGCAGAGCGCGGTCCAAGCCGTACAACGTGTCTTCAATAGCGGCGTCTTTGGCCGCGCATTCGAGCGCCTGGCGAGCCAACACATCATCTGCCTCGAATATATCTGTCATCTCACTTTCGCAAGTTTGTGCAACGCATTTCCCCTCGTTTTCTAGTAGCCACCGATCAAGGCTTGAGTTTGCCGCAGAGAGCTCCGCAACCCGGCGTTCCAGCAGCTCTCTCTCCTGGTTGACTTGCTGAAGACTCGCCTCCAGTTCTCCGCTTCGCCCCAACAAGACCATCTGTGTCTCCAGTAGTTGGTCATCCTCCCTTTTTCGATTATCACTTAATACTGCTTGCAGACGACGCTTGATAGCTTCTATGGCACGCTGACGGAACACGTCCGTGGGAACTCGAGCCTCACCGCCATTCGACGCCTGGTGCAAAGACTGAGACGACGAGTCTTCTGCTTGACTACTTTGCGGCCAAGCTTGTTGAACAGTCGGCGCAACCATCTGGTTTGGGTACTGGTGATAAAACTGTGGGTATGCGCTCAACTCTGCCGGAGAATGCACAGCTGTTGAAGGAATGGGTGCGGCTACTGGGGGGGGTCGCGGTGATTGGTGGATCTGCGGAGGAGAAATTGTATCTGGCTTCGAGAACAACGGTGGATCTGCCCCAAAGATTCGGGACATAGATTCACTGAGTTCTACAAGATTCGAGTGTGGAAAGTGCCACTGTGTTAGGTATGGCGTTATTACCTGCCCTGAACCGTTTACGTGTGGGTGGTGAGGCTTGATGACCATCCCGGGAACTGGTGTCACAAAACACGTTGGAGGACAATTAGGATACCCTTCCACTAACCAAAACTCAACTGGAATGTTGTATTTCGACTCCATATAATAAATCGGGACGGTTCCGTCGACAAGCAAGAGGTGAACGATCGTCCCGTCGTTGTGAACGTAGTCTTTATCTTTCACTGTCAACGAGGGGTACTTCTGAACAAGCGCAAGTAGGTGGTCCCTAACCATCCACTTCACGTCGGAACCATAGGGTAGGCTTGGTGCGTTGTTCTCGCCAGATATAAGACGATTCAAGTAATCCAAGACACCTGCTTGACTACCACGCCGCTGCATATTCGATACGTCCACGTCTCACTTCTCCTCAATTCAGCGTGCGTTACCCAAAATTCGGTGTCATTTTTATGGCGCGCTGTTCTTGGGTACCGTTAAAATATGAGACTCCGATTCACCTCGCTTGGAGCGTCTTCATACACGCTCTCGTGCGGAGATGGAAGTTTGAGAGTTTTACGTCCTCACTTCGCCTTTGTGTGCCCTTCTCCCTTCTCGTTCTGCCCTGCTCGTTCTCCTTCTCGTTTTCTCCTTCTCGTTCTGTTTCGTGGCGATGTCGTGTCCACTGTCCGTGTCCTCCTTTTTTCTGGCTTGACTCACGTCTCTCGTCTGTCGTGTGAATCGTGCGATGTTCATGTTGAAATGTCGATCGATAATTCATGATACTGTTAACAGTCGACGCGACGCGACGCGACGCGACGTGACACGAGAATCGAGAAATGATGCTGATGACATCCTCAGCCGTGCGCCGCTGCGCTGTCGCCTGCGCCTCATACATCCGCATCCTCAGCCGAGCGCGAGCATCATCGTCATCGTCATCGTCATCGTCATCGTCATCGTCATCGTCATCGTCCTCGTCCTCGTCATCGCCATCGCCATCGCCATCGTCATCGGGCATCGGCGGCATCGGCATCGGCATCGACATCATCGGCATCGGCATCGTCATCGGCATCGTCATCGTCATCATCGTCAGCGTCATCGTCATCGTCATCGTCATCGTCATCGTCATCGTCATCGTCATCGTCATCGTCACGGCCGTCGCGTCGCGTCGCATACGAGTCACAGGCCGCTTACGCCAGACTTTGCAACCCATATGCGGAATCAATTAGTCGGGGGGTATTTATCGAGATTTGTTGGATTCGGTGACCCGTAGGTCATAACTTACTCTGACTCCCGTTAGCTGTACCAGTACTCGTACAATACTAGGTGACAGATACCTAGGTCACAGACCGCTTTATATTCGTTATCTTTATAATCAGTTTACACTTGTATGAGAACGATTCAGTGACCACCCGATATATTGCGGAACAATATATCTCACAGGTTATGGGGTATCACGCCGCTTTCTTCACTGCTAACTTTGCCATGATTGGCTAAGTACTTCCGATTGGCGGGGCGTTGGGGCCTCGCGAGGTGTTGAATTGGTAAATCTAGAGCGTGCGGCTTGCGCAACGTTGCGGTGAGATCTTCAATTGGGACTTTCGGCTTATCATACGAGTGTCTGCGTTGGAATTTGTTTTTGACTGGGCTTGATCACCCTTGTCGACACCTCCTTGGCCGCCGCATCTTCGACTTCGTTGGTTTCGTTCGATCTTTTCGACCTCCCGCTCCGTGACTGCGTTGCCGGCGCTCGCCATCTCGCAATTTGTCGCGATTATGAACAAGGGGCGGCAATGTAGGGGCTGGCGGGGCGTGGGGGTATTGCTGGGTACTAAAATGGCGGAACGAAGAGGTTCGGCACCCTGTTAGGCGACACCGTTCCAGCAGAACAAAACAACACTTTGCAATTGGGCATTCACTGCGGCTCGCGTGTCGCGCGCCCGGGTCGCGGCACGAGCGGCTCCTGCGGTGAATGCCCCCAACCTGCCACAAGGCCTAGTTGGCGCCCTTCGAGCAGCCAAGCACGAGTTCACGTCGAAACTTATGAAAGCAACTGCGGGCAAAGGCGTGCTTCGAGCACACGCATGGCAAAAAGGCAAGGATCAGGTGTCCAAACCCGAGCTGGCGCGTCGCCAACCATGAATTCCCACAACCTGTCATACAGGCCCGTCGGGGAATTCACCGCTGCCAACGCCCGCATGGGTCGAATTCGCAAAGGCAAACACAATACAAACTGAGGGAAAAACATGCGTTCGGTTGCAATGTTGTCAAAAGGTTGCAGTCAGGTGTCTGGACTCAAGCTGGCGCGCCGTCAGCCGTGAATTCCCACAACCTGTCACACAGGTCCGTTCGGGGAATTCAACTTTGCCACAGCCTGCACAGGTCGAATTCACAAAGGTAAACATCATACAAACTGTGGGAAAAACTTGGGTTCGGCTACAACCTCGTCAAACGGCAAAAGTCAGTTGTCACGGCTCGAGTTAGCGCGACTACGGTTGTGCATTCCCAAACGCCGGTCACATACGCCGGTTTGAGCATATTCAGCAAGCAAGCCCTGCGGGGTTCGAATTCGCATAGCAAATGGGGCAAAATATGGCACAAAAAGGCCGGGCGCATCGTGCACACACGTGAACACTGTTGAGAGTGCCTGTAACGGTTCGCCGTCGCGGGTGTGAATTTACGATAAACGCAGCTTCGGGCTATCTCGCCGCTACGCGCTCAACGGGGAAAATGCCCCTTTGTGAGAATTCACTACAGTAATCACTCAGTAATAAGAAAACCCGCCAATAAGAAAGTACAGTAATCACCCACCTATAAGAAAACCGTAAATTCCAGGTCAGCCAGCTTTTCTCATCAACTTGGGTACCCCCCCCCTGGCCAGCGCCAGCGTCCTATGGAATCTGCTAAGAATAGTGACCGCGATCTTTTAAGCCAGCCAGCATATTCCATAGCCATCCACGTGCCATCCGTACATAGCCAGCCACATTTCTTAAAATTTTCAAAACCTAGAAAATGGACCCTGAGAGTCGTGCACAGTTGAAAGAATTAAAGCAGGACTTAGCCTTTCTGGGTGAATGTATAATGTTGTAGTGTCGTATGAACCTAAGCATCATATTGCACTGTGCCTTGATTTTTGCAGAGTTTTATTAAAAAATCTGATAAAAATAGCATTTGCCTACACCATTTTGGTAAAATTTCCAGCCTAGATTTCTTAATATATATGAAGTGTATGAAATGCCCCTTAAGATAGGCAGCCAACACCATATTTCTTATTTCAGGGTGATTCCATAACAAAAAAATTCCAGCCAGCTTTTCTCATCAACTTGGGTACCCCCCACCCCCCCGAAAGGCTGGCTGGTTCCTTAGCATAGGAGTTCCTTATAACTGAGTGATTACTGTAGCCAGCTTTTGTGATTTCTTCACAATATTTAACACATAACACTCCATATTTAAGATCTCTATATAAATAAGAAAGTTGCTAGGCTGACCTAAAATTCCTGTTTTCTTAAAATCGAGTGTTTACTGTAGCGTGTTCTGAATTCGCGAACGTTTTCGGACAACTGCGGATCTCCACCGCTGCGGACGGCGACGTGCATGTCTACTGCTGCGCCAAGTAAAACATGCCAGGCGGCAACGCGCTTCTGCCGCGCCGGCTCGCGGATTCGCAAAACGGGCGCGGGTCTAACTTGTGTTCGCAGACTGTAGATTCAGGCTCAGATGGAAACACGAAAAGCAGAAAGGCAAACGAGCAACACAGGGGGGCAATTCACAGATAAAACAAGCACACCGGCACGACTTCGCACATACATCAGAGTGGCGTGCCGGCACTTTGGGGATCCGAACCAGACTCTTACAAACTGCTAGTGACAAAGCTCTCATGTGGATTCGAAGCATATGTATGCATAATTATATCACATTTAATACTACTGTAGGCCACAAGAGGCAAATATCACTATCCCGCAGAATGGTTTTGAAAGGTTCGGATCTAACTTTTTGAAAGCAGGAGCTAGCTAGATACTCAAGCGAGCATAGTGGAAGTCCGTGAATGCCATTGTCGTTTCGGATGCCCTGTGACCATTGGTTCCCAGTGACAGCGGCGTTTGGTGTCAACGCGCGCTTTCGTTTGCCCTGTCATGCATCGCCGAGACGTCATGTGTGGTCATGTCGTGATGTCACTTCGCGTGATGTCGTCCTTGACGCTCTGCGGTGCTCGCGGATCGGCACGGGCTGGTTGCGGTGACGTCGATGTAGCTCTTGGCGAGGCATCGTGCATGATTTATACTGGGAGGGAGATCTGAGCTGGAGGGTGAACGTGATATGCTCCGGGCGCTCGAGCGAACAATGAACTGGGGTAGGACCGTGACTGAAGGGGGAATGACCGTCACTGAAGAAGGGGGTCATGGTTGGGGCGTTCGCTGACGGCTGAGACGGGCGCGATGGGGGCAAATACGGTGGGGTCTGACATGGTCTGCGGTAGCGTGACTAAATATGGGGGGTCTGACAGGCCTTTCAGGGGTGCCCGAGGGACCCCTTCGAAGCGTGTTTGTTGTTGTGACAGCTGTCGCGATTATGAACAAGGGGCGGCAATGTAGGGGCTGGCGGGGCGTGAGGGTATTGCTGGGTGCTAAAATGGCGGTGTATCTCTGTTGTGGTTGAGTGTGGGGTGTTGTGAGGGATTTTGGGTTTGAGATGTGGGTGCGGCATTGGAGGGCAAGTTTTTTTAAAATATATTCCCCCCCCCAGCTGATGGCGTATGGATTGGGAGACATCAGCTGGCAAGACAAGAAGTGGTTGTGGCGTGGCGATATGAGCGTGATTGTTGATGCTGGCGTGTGATTGCGGCTGCGGGTGCGTAGATTTCGTAGTTGATGGCTGAATGGCTGTGGTGGTGGCGTGTTGATATCGTAGTCAGTGGTTGAGCGGATGCGACTGTGGGCGTGTTGATCTCGTAGTTGATGGTTGAATGGCTGTGGTGCTGGCGT
The DNA here is from genome assembly GCA_001247695.2 of Cymbomonas tetramitiformis. Taxonomy (NCBI): domain Eukaryota; kingdom Viridiplantae; phylum Chlorophyta; class Pyramimonadophyceae; order Pyramimonadales; family Pyramimonadaceae; genus Cymbomonas; species Cymbomonas tetramitiformis. Next base: position 40,676 of record LGRX02006716.1, read on the forward strand.
CGACCTCGTAGTTGGTGATTTGAACGGCTGTGGTGGTGGCGTGTTGACTTCGTAGTTGATGGCTGAGCGGATGCGGTTGTGGGCGTGCTGACCTTGTAGTTGATTGTTGAACGGCTGTGGTGGTGGCGTGTTGACCTCGTAGTTGATGGGTGACCGGCTGTGGTAATGATGTGTTGACCTCGTAGTCAGTGGCTGAGCGGATGCGGCTGTGGGCGTGTTGACCTCGTAGTTGATGGTTGGACGGCTGTGGTGTGGTGGTGTGTTGGCCGCGTAGTTGATGGCTGAGTGGATGCGGCATTGGTGCGCGTTGATATTGTAGTCGATTGTTAGGCCATTTTGAGTGCGCGGGTGCTAGAGGAATTGGATATAAGATCGGGATCGCGTGTTTGAAGTTCGTGGGATCTTTTGGGGACCCTCACTAAACACTTTGTCGAAGAAATAATGAGAAAATTCTATTTGGGTGCTCGCCGGGGGCGAAAATGGCTGTTTCTGGGGCCTGGACAGGCCATTTTCAGTGCGCGGGTGCTAGAGGGAATTATTCATAATAACATCGGAATGAAGTGTGTGCACGTTCGAACCGTGGTGTTCGGCAATTATAACATGTAGAAAGTTATCAACATGCCACAATATATTGCAAGAATGAATGCAAGCATGAAAGCACACCATGCATGCATGCAACCATGTGCATGAATATTGCAAGCATGAAAGCACACCAACACTAGCAATACTCTAAAATAACATTAACAATACGTAACAAACACATTATGTCCTACCTACCGCCGCCCAAAGTGTGGCCCCAGCACATTGCAAAACTCATCAAAATTCAGGCTCACATGGCTTAGATTAGGCTGGCCACCTCCTTGGTTGCCGCCCAGCATAGCAGCACGCAACAGTTGCACCTGGTTCACAGACATGGTGACAGACATGGTTGGCTCCACCCCGTGCGGTTGCGCCTGCAACATCAGGCTGTTCATGCTCCCCCCCAGAAAGGGGCTCGCATATTGCTGTGCAAGCCCCAATCCTTGCAACTGCGCAAGCTGAACCAGAGGGTTGTTGCCAGCCGGTCCCTGAGAAAGAAAGGGGTTCCCAGTCTGATACGACGCCGCCGGCATCGGAGCCACGCCAATGCCCATACCAGCCACGGCAGGCTCAGACGCTATACAGCAACTAATCTGCCGACATATGTGCCGAAACAGGAGAGCGTGACCTTACATGTCGAGTGATCCTGATTGAGTCCCCGGGGTCGGTGAGCTCAGTACCATCAGTTACAATCGCAAGCGACGTGTTTTACTCGTTGGGAAAGTCTACATGACAACGGCCTTCCGTATTTTACACCCAGTCCCGCCCACATCATAATACATAAGCGTGATGATTGGGCATCACGGTTGCGTTTGGACCTCGAGTTCTATTAGTATCGAACCCACACTGCCCCAATTTGAAAGTTCTCTAGTGATCGACTGTAGATCCGTTTTAGGTTTCCATATAGGTAAAATGGAATGCAGGGTGCAATTCATACAATATTGCTCGACTGGTAGGGTACACGTGGCAAACTACTAAATAAAAAGAATATTGATACCTGTTGTTATCAACGTATCGACTTATGAAAAACAAATTGGCATGCCCCGTCTAAACTTGACAATGAAATTTGACTGTGTGCGGTCCGCGAGTCGATACTTGTTTGTCGGCCTTTATGAGTAGCTGTGCTATGAACTAATTTCTATACAAATACGATTAAAAAAAACTCGTCAACTTAAAGATGCAGAATATTATACATGGTAATAACCCGCAACAATACACAAGTGTGTGCAAGCAAATGGAACACTGTTTACAAATTACTATCATATCTAGCCATTCGCTGAATTTATCGGCAACCCGGACAAAGAAACGTCAACGTGCTGAACCAAAGAAAAGGCACAGTAGGGGAAACACGGAATCCACCAAATCCGAGAAATTGCAAAAAAAAATCCCAGAACACTGGCGCATCTTCCTCGCCACCAACATCCCAAAACGCTTGGTGTATCCTCCCGCGTCGCGCCTGGGGGACGAACGATAATTATATTGTCAGTTGGTGAATGAAGAACACGCAAGACACAATATTTCATGTCAGCCAAAGAAAGTAGCACAGTCCTGAACATTAGTACGGCAGCATGGTTCAATTCCGCCAGGGTAGATCCCCAGACGCGCTGCATGCATCCGAAACGCGGAACAGTGGTTAGCTCGTTTTCCCATATATGTTTTGGGGCATCACCCAAGCTTGGGCACTCAGGTTCGAGCCCTGCAGTGGGCAAATGGAGCTTACGAGAATCGTAACGTAAATGTGGTGGGATCATGCATACCCTGGCTCATTTGGGGGTTTGGCATATGGGGAAGGGGGGCAAGGTGTTGTGCCATTTAATTCGCATCTTGCGGGTATATACGGCGGTCAAATGGTGTGTCATACCATGTATGGCATATGTATGGCATGGTGTCATACACATGTCATACCATCTTGTATCGCCTTGCACTCCTCGGAAATTGGTAGAGTGAAGGACCCATGCGGCGGGGGTCCACATGGGCACTCTAATCTATCGTTCTAATGCCAGGGTGCACGGTCCTCGCCAGATGCATGCCTCTTGGTAGATCCTCAGACGCGCTGCTTCTTCGAATAATAACACATGGCGCAACAGTTCCTACACAAAGTCTAAAAAGAAGAACGCCTTTCTAAAACACAAGATCGCACGAAAGTGCGGACAAGGCATGGACACAAATTTGTCAAGCATTAAAACAAGAAGAGGCGGTCATGCGGAGCAGTTGTGGTTGCGAAATAGCAAACGACAGATGTCTTAGCAGTCACGCGCAGAAAAGCCAAGTACACAAACTTGGCAACAAACAACAGATCCTGAACCAGCAGCGCAGAGAAACACGAAAACGGGTGAACATAGCAGGTCGTCGTGAAAATGGACAACCATATACAACGAAACACTGCTCACACCCGCCTGCCGTAAAATTCCCGTACAAAAGCTTCGTCTGGCCGCACGTCAGAAAGTGGTCTGGCCGCCAGGTTCGGAAGCAAAATACATCTCCTTCTCATATATGTATATACATCTCTTTCTCATCACCAAGAGATAAGAACATCGCAGCGTTCTCATCTCTTGGTACCCTGGAAGCCAGGATGGCATGATGCGTCATACTGACACACGCTAATCTCAAATCTGAGATTTCAAGGTCATACGCACAGAGTGAGACTCGCATTTTAATCCTCAGTCATACTTGGATGGCGCCATCTTATGACCTCCTTTATTTTTTTCTTATACTCCCCCTCCCCCGAAAATATATGAGCCGTCAACTTGGAAACCGAAGAACAACCATAACTTTAACAAAAAACATTTTTTGGACCCTCCGTTTTCGTGCATGCAGCTTTTTCTATGTATAGCCCCCACTATAACACGCACCGCATAAAAAGCCATCAACGTACGACATCTTCCCCGACTAGTAGGGTACACATTAGTAAAATGAAATGTAGTGTGCAATTCAATACATGGCACATGCATATGATGTATGCACATGACACATATAGAAGTATGTCACGCCGGGATGTACATATGCCATATTTTTCAATACGTCATGCATACTTGGTGTACTATACCGATATATAATTGTCGGGCTATATTTAAACCCGGATGGATATCAAATGCCAGGATTGACATACAAATACATGCCTAGTCTGAACACGCCACAATGTCGCCGCATTTAGGGTTTATATTTAGGGTTCAGGGTACATCTGCTCAAATTCGCCTTTTAATAATAAGTTCGGCACTGACGTAGAATGGATACACCATTTATATACATATTGGATCTGTAGACGTGGCCAGTGATCACATCTATCTGAAACGTGGATCTGGCAAGTGCTGACAACGTGCTTGCCATAGTATTTAATCATTGTGTGGGAGGATGGGTGCGTGGTCCATCGATTTCTGTGCTTTTCCCTATGTTTGAACATTCTCACCACACTCAGGACTGAAAAGTTAAAGGGCGTTGTTCTCCTCTGGCTTCAACTCCTCCGACGAGTTATCCTGCATTGTGCACCATGTTGCGCATCTCCATCCAAATCAGAATTCTTTGCACAACTGGCAGGGTCATCTGGCCTCTGGTTCTTTGCACAACTGGCGGGGTCGTCTGGCCTCTGGTTCTTTGCACAACTGGCGGGGTCATCTGGCCTCTACTTCTTTGGCAATAAATGCTAAAAAGTGGATGAAAGGCCGATAAGGATACATGTTGACTCTTAAAAGCCTCATAGCTCCTCAAGACACACCCTGCACCCTGACCGCAGGTAGCGTCTTTGGCTCCTCAAGACACACCTTGCATCCTGACCGTAGGTAGCGTTTATGGCTCCTCAAGACACACCCTGCATCCTGACCGTAGGTGGCGTCTATGGCTCCTCAATACCCACCCTGCATCCTGACTGTGGGTAGTTTTTATAGCTTTTCAAGAACAATCTTGATCCATGCTAACAGTGACAATGACAGAGACATGCCGCAGCAGGGTCGCAAGCACGCATCATAAAGTGCCCACAAAACTCCAACTGAATGTTGAAAGATGCAACTGGAGCATCGCGTGCATGCAGGTGTCACACGGATAAAGGCTGCTCCAATGCAAGACAGCAAAAGATGCACCGGACAAACCTCCGGCGCGCTGTCGAGATTGGAGGAGGAGGACGGTAAATTTGCCGACTGCCGTGGTGCGGCCGCCCCCTGTGAGCCCCACTTGTATGTACCCTCGTCATCTTGATCATCCATCTGCAAGGTCTGGTGATTGGTTGGCAAACACCACACTGCATGGTCTGTTATAAGCACTTATACACTAGAGATAAGTGTCACGAGTGCGGATGTGGCACACCTGGGGCGAGTGTCACGAGTGCGGATGTGGCACACCTGGGGCGAGTGTCACGAGTGCGGATGTGGCACACCTGGGGCGAGTGTCACGAGTGCGGATGTGGCACACCTGGGACGAGTGTCACGAGTGCGGATGTGGCACACCTGGGGCGAGTGTCACGAGTGCGGATGTGGCACACCTGGGACGAGTGTCACGAGTGCGGATGTGGCACACCTGGGACGAGTGTCACGAGTGCGGATGTGGCACACCTGGGGCGAGTGTCACGAGTGCGGATGTGGCACACCTGGGGCGAGTGTCACGAGTGCGGATGTGGCACGCAATTCATCGGATGACGAACGCCACTAGTAAGAAGAACCTCCGTTGAACAAATGGCAAGCAAGCGTCACTGCTGCAGAGAGAAAGAGAGAGCGAGAGAGATACCTTCTTCGTCTTCGTGGAAGTTTTTCGTAAGGGAGGCAACCCAAGGGATGCCGCTGCACCACTAACAGCCGCCGCGCCCTCGCCACCGCTTCTGCCCCCTTTGCCTTTCAGTTTTGCGAGCTCCACGTTGTTCTCACGCTTGCCTGCCTTCCCGCTGGCGACCTGGGGATCGTGCCCTCTCTCTCCGATCTCAGTCTCAGTCCTGCAGGCAGAAGACCCATCAGGCATGCACGTGGGTACGGAAAGCCACTGCCCAGCCTCCGTCTCCGGGCCGAGAGCCAGCCAGCAGGGCCGAGAGCCGGGAGCCAGCCAGCGGGGCCGAGAGCCAGCCAGCAGGGCCGAGAGCCGGGAGCCAGCCAGCGGGGCCGAGAGCCGGGAGCCAGCCGGTAGGGCCAGGAGCCAGCCGGCAGGGCCGGGAGCCGGGAGCCAGCCGGCAGGGCCGACCTTCATTCCTGGTGTCCACATACGGGGAACATGGACGCACCGGTGGTTCGCGGCTTGACAGCGCTGCGCCCGATGCCGTCGGGTTGGCGTTGGCGATATCCGGGAGGGCGAGGCGCCCGGAGCCTCCGAGGGTGGGCAGCTTCACGCGGGACAGCGACGACCCTGGCTCTATCCCCTGCAGCTCCCCACCGGCCTGCCCCCGAGGCGATGACACCGGGATGCGCGCCGCTGACGCTTGCCCGACGCTTGCTATCCGCGGCTTCGGCGCAGCTGCGCCCCCCTGGGCGGACTGAATGCCCGGGAGCACGGCCTTGGAGTTGAGCTCAGCAGGCGCGTCTCCGATCGGAGAAGGCGGTGCATCGGATGCCGCCGTGGCGGCGGTTGTGGGTCGCTTGCCGCCTTCATGCCGATCGGCACCCTGTTCTTCCGGCTCAGCGCTTGTGCTTGGAGGAGGAGATGCAGCGGCGGGCATGGCCGGGGGCAGCGGAGGGTCCATCAAGATAGACGGCTCCTCCTGGGCCCTCGCCCTACAAGAGGCCCTCCCCGCAGTCCGAGCCTCAAGACGCTGCAGTCCCCTCTTCTATGCGGCTATCACAGAGCCCCTCGGAACTCGTCGATGGGATTGAGCTCATCTTCTGTGGCGCCCCACAACAAGTCCAATGGGGGCCGGGGAGGCGCGCACCTGAAGCCGCGACACCCAAACTCCTCGTTGCCACGTGGGGCCACCTGATTTGCCCGCGAGCTGTAATGCCTTAGGCACCAGAGTCTGAAGCGTCGGTAGAGCGCGATTAGCTTATGTCTGCATGCAGGGCCCCCTCCCCCATCCCCCATTTTGGGCATGCCCTGTACCCCTTGCCCTCCTTCGTCTCATGTGGACTTTCTCGACCCCGCCAGCCCTAAAACATCTTCACAATCGCCGGCTTGCCGGGCGGTGTCGCATCTCCCCGGGCACGCTCTCGAGGCAGCCATGCCCCAGCAATGGCGCGCCGCATCTGCGGGAACGCGCAGGGGGCCTTCATGGGCGAGAGCCGGGGAACAGCCCTACGCAGCGCCGCAATGCACGCATCTGGGAAAGCACATGGGGGGTGCAGAGTTCATTCCCGGCCCCCGCGATGTCCATCCGGATTTACTCAGAGCGTCGCAAGCATGGCAAAGAAAGCGCGGGGTGGGAGGCGGCGTGACCAGCCGAGCCCTGGGCACGGGGCATGGAGCGGCGGATCCACAGGCATGACACAGATTGGCGAACAGCAGCGCCAAAGAACCCTTCACAGCGGGGTCCGCACCGATGCTGTCGAGCCGCTGCAAGCATCGCGTGCCACGTCATGACCACCTGGAGGCCGAGCTCGAGAAGCAGCATGCCGGTCATGGCGGTGCCTACCCCATCCTCGTGCACGGCCGCCTCCGGGAGTGCGAGGAGTGCCAGCGCCGCAGCGAAGCGGCCGAGCATGCTGCACGCAGTGACACACTCTGCCATCTGCTTCGCCGGGTGGCTGTAAGGCCGCAGCGCTGCCACCCATACAGTGTACCCCAGCTGCAACCCCAGCAGGGCTCCCACCTGTGCTCCAAACAGGCCCCAGGAGCCCCCTATCCCCCCTTGCTGCCGCAAAACGCTCTGCGGCGCGACCTCGGGCAATGGCGCGTCATCACTGCTGTGGTTTGGTATCTGAAGTGCAATGGTACCAGGAGCTGTAGGTGCAACCTAGGGGGCATCTCTCTGACTTTCTGTAAGATGGAAAACGCACTGGAAACGAGACATCGAGGTGGCGAAGACGCGGAAGTCCGAACAGTGATGGCAGCGCGGGGAGACCGCCCATCGGGAGGCGCGCTGTCCGCGGGCAGAGGCGCGCATCCTGTCGGGCGTTGGGTGGGAAAAGTGCGGAGATTGCAAGGAGATTGCACACTGAGGGGCTCGAAGGGGAGTCTGCAAGCTGAGGGTGGCAGGGGAGATCGCGCACTGAGGGGTGCACCGCAGAGAGTGTGTATAAAAGAGGCAGCCGGATCAGACCTGCGCAGAGCTGTCCGCCTGATTGGACGCAGCGCCGAGGAGCACCGCGAGCAGGCAGTAGTGCCCCAGCCGAGCGCAGCCGTGCAGCAGATGTGCATACTGGTGCCCTCGGGCACACCAGGTGTCGTCATCCCCATGCACTCCCCGCAGGTCCTCAAACAGCATCCCAAACCTGCAGCCCCCCGCGAGGCCCCTAGAGCCGTAAGGTCCAATTCAGGTTGGATGCCGCTGCCGCCGCAGGGCCGATGCCAAGTAGAAGTTGCTTGCAGCCCAACGGCGGCGGCGTCGTGGAGATTTAGCGCATTGCTACTGGTCGGGGGCATTGCACACTGGGGCTAGGGGCGGCAAAGGAGGGGGAGGCGGGTCCCTGCGAAGGGCTGTCCAAAACATGAAATCAAATACCCCAGGATATGGCGCCATCCCGACGCCTACCTGTCAAGCACTGCAGAGTCCTCGTCGAGCTCGACCCACATCCCCATCGGCTCCACCCACTGCCGCCCCCAGTCCCACCAGCTAGCGCAGCGCTGGTGCGCGTCCTGCGCCGAAGATGCGCCGTCGGACGAGGGCAGCGGGGAGTGGGGCATTCCCCGTTTGCCTCCACGCGGCCGCCGAGTGGGTGTCGTCTCCTCTGCGAACATACCTGCCGGCTGGTAAATCACCTTCATCTCCTGCACCGCGCCGTGGACTTGTCTAAGAAGCGCGGTCACTCTAAATGCACTTCGATTTGAATCGTAGTCGCGCGCAGGCCGCACAGAGGCGCGCGCAGGGTTCATGGCGTTGCCCCTTCGCGAAGCAAAGATTTCCCTCCATATTTTTGGTCAACCTCTTCGCCTTTTAGGCACAGGGTGGAGTGCTCGAGAGGCGCTGGCGAGCAGAGGACTGATGGGAGAGCCGGAGTGCCTGAGTGCCTGGCGGACGCGTGATCCGAAACGGACGTGCAGGGCCCTCGGATCGAGAGAGAGTGCCTGCAGATCGATGCGCCAGAGGCGCCAGGGGAAAAAACTGGTTTTCCCCTTCCAAAACAAAGTATATGGCACGGCGCGGTTCCACGCGGTCTACCTGGATGGTGTAGCGCCACACCACGCCTCGGGCCAGGGCGAGAATCACGGGGACGATGAACACTGCCAGCACCATTGCTGCCGATGTTGGCCTGGCAGCTCCCCCCTGCGCACCCCCACGTCCTCACCCTCACCCCTCACCATGTGACGAAGCCCACTGATAGACCCTCATCCGACTACTTTCAGAGAAGAGGAAGGCGCAACCCGTTGATCACATCCGTTGCATCCATCGATTCGCACTTGACCACATCGCACGATCCGAAGGTGGTTCAGCGTTGCCGCCCTTGATCTCCGCAACAATCCATCCACAACGATCCTGGATGGACGGTGGGAACATCCGTTGCCCCCAACTGCTTGCCCCAATCCAGCGGTCGTATCGGCAGCCTCGGGTCTTCAGCGAGACCGAGTTCTCTGCAGTGAACACCCGCAGGCCGGCGGGGACAGAGACACCCGCAGGCCGGCGCGGACAGAGACACCCGCAGGCCGGCGGGGACAGAGACACCCGCAGGCCGGCGCGGACAGAGACACCCGCAGGCCGGCGGGGACAGAGACACCCGCAGGCCGGCGGGGGCAGAGACACCCGCAGGCCGGCGGGGACAGAGACACCCGCAGGCCGGCGGGGACAGAGACACCCGCAGGCCGGCGGAGATAGAGACACCCGCAGGCCGGCGGGGACAGAGACACCCGCAGGCCGGCGGGGACAGAGACTTTTCGCGGAATATGGCAAGCGCACACGTGGGACAGCAGTGCCTGCGCTGAGATCAGGAGGCCCCTCCGCGGTCAGGTGGCACCCCCTTCAGAACAGACCCCCTGTGCATGTCCCGGGGATAAAAGAGGCGGACATCCCTGTCCGGAACAAGTTGTGAGGGCTTGGCAGGAGATGCGCGGAGAGATGGGCCTGGGCCTCGCCTCGAAGAACAGCACCCCGCAGGACCGGGCCAGGCACGGCAGCGTGAGGAGCACTGCGGCGAGCTCCACTCGAGGGAAGCTCAGGAGCCCAAGGTTGGGGTATTCCAGGTTGAACAGGTCAAGAGGTTTAGGGGCGTGTGGCTCTGTCAGCTCTTCCTCGGGCTCCTCCTCGCCCGGGAGGTCCAGCGAGAGGCTTGAGGGGGATGCGGCTTCTTGCTCCACGGGGCTCCGGCTCCTGGCGGCACGGGTGGCGAAGATGGCCGCCGCGAAGGCCACAAGGCAGCGCGCAGCGGCAGAGGCGAAGACCACGAGGATGGAGTAGACGGCCGCCCGGGCGAAGGCCTCCCAGTCGTCGTTCTCCGTCGCGCCGAACGCCTCCGCCACAGTCAGCGTCGCCTGCGGGGCAAGGATGCGGCGCCCTGTCACATGCTCGGGGCGTGAGACGCCTCATCTGAAGCGTCCGTCATCACGCATCCGACGGCCTATCTCAGCCTCGGGCTTCAGGCCCTATCACGGAGAAGCAGGCTCACTTCGATACGGGATGTCGGGCAGCCGGACATACCCAACCCTCTCCTCCCTCGGGAATGTCAGGATCTCACTATTGTGGCGGCTTGCTCACTGCTCTGGTCCTCTGATGCGAACACAGTGCTTCAGGCTCCTCTCATCTCCACATCAGCGCGACAGTGAAATCTTTCCCTCCACGGGCCGCCATGCATGCGGCAGTGGCGCCTCTGCCCTCTCAATGTGAGCGGCAGCAGTGTCCCCGCCTCTCGATGAGTGTGTCATTGGCCAATTCTCGAGGACAGCACCGCCGCTGCCATGGCTCCAGACCGCACCTTGCGGTCCCACACCCCAACGCTGCCATCTCCGTCGTCTTGCATATACCGCCGGCGCCGCCGGTACGCTGCCTCTGGAGGTACGTCATAGCTATCACCCTCCTCATGGTCCCAGGGCAGAGGCCAGTCCAGCACCGTCCAATGAAGCGCACTGGCCATCGCAATGTAATCCGGCGGCAACCGTCGCACCGCCAGCCGGCTGCTCATCGCCAGCAGCTGCGAGTGCGCCATCATGGTCAGCGCATTGCCCCCGGCCGTGGAAACTGCCACCGATTGCCCTGCGGCAAGCACGCCCCTCACCCGACGAGCTTCCGGACTCCGCAATCGCATGATTCCACCCCACCCACACCCTGAACGGCATGAGATCGGCCAGCAAAAGCCAACCCACCATCATCCCAGTGGATGTGAGAAGCAAATCAAGAGCAGGGCGGGGCCGTGACAAGATACCACAAACGCATACATATTCCCAACCCAAATGCAAAGCAGCATGGAAAGATGATACGATGTGACCGATCGTCGCCAAACAACTGTTGGTCTCTGGGTTACGGAGTAAGCGGACCCTGCTGGCATGCCCCCCAGTGGCTCCCGGTCGATGGATGGAACCTGTTGGTCCATGGTTATGTCATGAATGCAGTCACACCACACAGCATGGACACCCCATGTCAAAAAAAGGAAACGTGCGGGCACCTAAGTGCTCCCCACAAAATTCAAGGGAAAACACAGAAGGTGTACACCACCACCTTCTGCCTCTCCTCGCAGCACGATAGATGAATCTACCGAGCTCTCCAAGAGGCAGTGCCCGCCAGAATGGCACCACGGGGATAACCGCCTCCCAAAACCCACTTCCACCCGGCGGCCGTCCCCATTCACAGCGATCCGCCAGTACTCATATCAAGGTCAAAAAACACAAGTCCCCCGGCATGTGTAATAACCATGAGCACACCCCACCCACACCCAAACACGTAACTTCCCACCCCTCCCATGGCCCACATGTGCAGTGCCGCCTCTCCCACGCCCCACACGCACGGCGCCACACCTTCCTCTTAGACCTTCCTCTGGCTACCACAGCGCCACTTTGTGGTGATAGCCAATCGCAAGGAACAGCAGCTGATTCCCGCGATCTCGTCCGTTCGTGCAAGCGCACGTGGCGAGGAGCTGCTCTACCGACTTGCAGATTCGACAAATGGAGCAACCAGCGCTGGCATCTCTGCAGCGCCTCCTGCGTGAGACCCGTCAGAATCTCGGAGGGGAGGCCCACGGACCGGTGCCATCGAGTAAGGCTGCGGTGCAAATGCAGCTGTAGAGGCTAACAGAGAGCACGGCCGAGCTCAGCACCGCCGCCGTCTCTGCGGCTTGCAGCGCGGCGACGTGCTCCCCGAGCGAGTACTTGATGACGGTGATCTCTGTGGAGCTCCGAGACGGGGCCCCGTGTGCCACACTAGACGCCGCGCCTTCAGCCAGCTGCACGGCCACCTCCCCGTCCTCTGCCGCCAGCAGCTCGAAGTACACCCGGTTAGAGACCGGCTCCCCGGACGTCCATACCAGCTGCGCGTTTGTCACCTGTAAATCAAGTCGCCAAACATGAGCACGGCCGGCGAGCGTGCAGAAGGGTCCATGCTCTGCTGGATCAACGGAGGCGAGGCTTTGTGCAATCAGCCAATCAGGCGCAATGGATTGCAAGGCTCCAGCATTTGCCCCCTGCATGGCCTGTGGGCGGCGGTCCTCTCTGAGCCGTTGTGCTTGTGTCGCCATCTACCATCGCCCAATGTGCCCAGCGAGGCGAGAAGCAGAGGGGCTCGGGGCGCCGATGCATGGTCAATGGACACAGAGGTTCGGAGTAGAGAGGGACCTGCAGAGCAGAACTCGAGAACTGCTCAACGTCTTCCACGAAGGTGGCCATAACGAAAATCCGCGAACTGTCCGTGCGTACGCCAGAAAGCGTCTCTAGATGGACGGATACGAAGTCCTCCTCACCGTAGGCAGGAGGGGGTGGGGGGGACTTGAGGACGGGGGCTGCAAGGGGCAGGGAGGAGGAGAGGGCGGTGGAGGTGGTCGTGGTGGAGGATGTGGCGGGGGGGATGGTGGGCCGGGATACTGGGTGGAGGGGCTAAGGTGGCAAAGCTGGGTGGGCTTGGTGCTGGAGGAGAGAATGGAGGGGGTGATATGGTGGCGGAAACGGGGGAGAGGGGTTGTGGTATGGGGGTGCCGGTGGAGGAATGATAGGATACGGAGGAGCGGGAGGCGAGGGTGGGGTGGGCGGTGTGACGGGGCGGACTCGGGCGGGGAGTGGGGGGAGGGAGATGGTGGTGATGGCGGGAGGGCTACTGGGGGATGGGGGAAGGTGGCGGCCAAGGCGGCAGAGGGAGCAGCGGGGGAAGCGGAGGAGGCGAAGGTGGTGAAGTGGTGGAGGAAGGTGGGGAGGTGGAGGTGGGCTAGGGGGTCGATTGGGAGGTGCTGGAGGGGATGGTGGCAAATGGGGAATGGAGGCCAGGCAGGAGGCGGGTTCGAGGCCTTGGGGGTGGGGGGGAGGGAGGTATAGGGCGGAAGGGGCGGGACTCCAGGGGTCAGGGGCGGTGGACGGGGGGCTGAGTGGTGGACAGGGGGAGAGATAGGGGCTTGGTGGACAGGGGGGCCTGGAGGTGGATGAGGAGGGCTCTGGGGGAGGGGAGAAGGTGGGAGGAGGTGGGCTCGGAGGGGGAGAAGGTGGAGGAGGGGATGGAGGGCTTGGGGGGATCGGCGGCAGCGGAGGTGGCGGGGCACTGGTTACGACCAACCAACCCGGCGCCATCCCTGCAGGCTCGCAGCCTTCCAAGTACACCTGGCATGCCCTCCTTTCGCAGCGATTCATTGGGCGAGCTTGGCATAGGCCGACTCTTAAGTGCCAAAGAGACAAATCAGCACCTCCAGAAACTGCATGACTCCCACTTTATGTCATTCAACACTCCCAACACCAGGAGACATGACCGCTCCACTGCCGCATCCTTGGGCAACCCCTAGCAGTGACCTCGTGCCAAGGATGGCCCACAGGGGAAAGGACAGCTCACACCGGGGCCTCCGATTGACCACAGAATACATCTGAGTGCTGCGGCGCATATACCACCAATAGACCCTCGGGGGAAACCTCCCGCGTCCGCGGAATATATCTGAGTGCATACACCGCCTCACCTTGGCTGTGTAGGACTCGGCACGTCCGGTGTAATCCGCCTGTGTGTCGGCATAGAACACGGTGGTTGCGTATTCTCGCTCCATCTGGACCGCGTCGCCCGGCTTACCGGCGGCGTACTCTTGCAGAGTTACAAGCTCCGCATTTAGCTCCGTGAACCGCGTACGCAGCGGCAGCCCATACGCCCACTCCCATCCACTGACGCCCCCCACTCCCCCCTCTCCTCTCTACCCTTCAGTCATGGGAGTGGCATCAGCCATTCGCAGGGGGACGAGGAGAGAAAGGTGCCGAGGATAGCTCTCCCTGCGAGGTGAAAGTGAGGTGGAGGTCCACATCCCAGAGAGGGGGGCTGGGGGCCACAAGTAGGCGAGAGGGCGCTGGGCGCGACAAGTAGGCGAGAAGGCGCCAGCCGCTGGCAGGCGAGAGGGGGCTAAATACAAGTAGGCGAGAGGGCGCTGGGGGGCCAAGTAGGCTTGAAGGCGCTGGGGGGCCACAAGTAGGCGAGAGGGGGCTAGCCACAAGTAGGCGAGAGGGCGTTGGGGGCCACAAGTGGCGAGAGGCGCTGGGGCCACAAGTAGGAGAGAGGGCGCTGGGGCCCACAAGAAGTTGAGAGCTTGGGGGCCGGGCAGGCGAGAGGGAGCTGGGGGGCCACAAGTAGGCGAGAGGGCGCTGGGGGGCCAAGTAGGCGAGAGGGAGCCAAATACAAGTAGGCTTAGAGGGGGCTAGGCGCCACAAGTAGGCTGAGGGCTGGGGGCCACAAGTAGGCGAGAGGGCTGTGCTTAGGGGCCACAAGTAGGCGAGAGGGCGCTGGGGGCCACAAGCAGGCTGCAGAGGGCGCTGGGGGCCACAAGTAGGCGAGAGGGAGCTGGGGGCCACAAGCAGGCGAGAGGGCGCTTGGGGCCACAAGTAGGCGAGAGGGCGCTGGGCGTCACAGCTGATTGGCCATACGCCACGTCACAGCTGATTGGCCATGCGCCACGTCACAGCTGATTGGCCATGCACCACGTCACAGCTGATTGGCCATGCACCACGTCACAGCTGATTGTCCATGCGCCACGTTACAGCTGAACAAGACTTGAGTACCGAACAAAATCAGCGTGTAAGGCATGGACGGGCCACCGCCTTTGCAGAATAAAATCGTTTGATATGAGAAACCCTGGGAAGGCTCAAATCAGAGCGGCTGCAGATCGACCGATGTGCGCCCATAGAGATCGACGGCCATCCTCTCAAGTCCAGATGGTACTCGGATCGAATGGTGTCGTTCCCGGAGATATTCTCCATAATTGCCAGCAGCAATGGGGACGGGGCAAGCCGGGAGAAAAGAGGGAGGAGAAAGAGGAGATAGGGGTGGGATGGCACTACGGCTGGGCGTCAGAGGGACAACTCAGACGCTCCACTGACACTGGAACCTGTAATGCTGCGGGAGCGTACCGCTCATCGGAGATAAGAAGTCGGATGTTCGAAAAAAAGCCCTCGTCGCTAGTAATGGCGTCCTCAAGCCGGATGCTCCACACGCCCAGCGCTGACATCCCATTGAACTGCAAAAGGTCCCCTGCATAGCGAGCCCCGGCCGGCCGCCTCCGCTTCTCAGGTCAACCTTCAGTCTGCCAATCGGAGCCGAGCAAGCCAATCACGCCAGCTCCTGTCAACATTAATCACTCGGTGGCAGAAACGTCCTCCTTATCTCGAATGCCACGCTGCACCACCCGCTCACAGGGGTGGCCGTGCCCCATATCTCGAATGCCACGCTGCACCACCCGCTCACAGGGGTGGCCGTGCCCCCCATATCTCTCGAATGCCACGCTGCACCACCCGGGCCACAGGGGTGGCCGTGCCCCATATCTCGAATGCCACGCTGCACCACCCGTCACAGGTGGCCGTGCGCCATATCGCTAATGCCACGCTGTACCCGTCACAGGGGTGGCCGTGCCCCACATCTCGAATGCCACGCTGCACCACCTGGGCCACAGGGGTGGCCGTGCCCCATATCTCGAATGCCACGCCCGCACCACCCGCTCAGGTGGCCGTGCCCCATATCTCGAATGCCACGCTGCACCACCCGCTCACAGGGGTGGCCGTGCCCTATATCTCGAATGCCACGCTGCACCACCCGTCACAGGGGTGGCCGTGCCCCATATCCCTAATGCCACGCTGCACCACCCGCCACAGGGGTGGCCGTGCCCCATATCTCAATGCCACGCTGCACCACCCGCTCACAGGGGTGGCCGTGCCCCATACCCCTAATGCCACGCTGCACCACCCGCTCACAGGGGTGGCCGTGCGCCATATCTCGAATGCCACGCTGCACCACCCGCTCACAGGGGTGGTCGGCTGCTCCACGTGGCGGCGTGAGTGCCCTCCCCCACTTTTCAGCGCTGCCTGGAGGCAACCTGGAGGGGATGCAGCGCGGGGCGGCACCGCTGGGGGCGTAGGAGCCGGAAGGAATCACGTGGACCCCGTTTTGCAACTGGTACCCATCTGCACACAGGTCCTTCTCAGTGTCGGGGGTGAGCACCAGGGTTGACCCCTAGAAACGTCCAACAGCCCCGACCCTTCCCCGAGGCTCAGAGTGCCTCTTGCAGCCCCCTCCGAGGTCGCGGGTGCCTTATGCGGGCAGAGCGAGTATCACTCCCACATTTGCACTTCCGGGGCACTCTGGTGTTGTGGTGTAGTTCTTGGTGTTGTGGTGCAGTTCTTGGTGTTGTGGTGCAGTTCTTGGTGTTGTGGTGCAGTTCTTGGTGTTGTGGTGCAGTTCTTGGTGTTGTGGTGCAGTTCTTGGTGTTGTGGTGCAGTTCTTGGTGTTGTGGTGCAGTTCTTGGTGTTGTGGTGTAGTTCTTGGTGTATGGGGGTCGCCCAGGTATTCAGAAGTATAGCACCATACCACTCGGGGAGATGAGATGTACATATGGCATCATGCCGTACGACATCATTTGTGATCGGGGATATGAGCCTGAGAATGACATACTCCCGTACAAGGAGGTATGACTGATGAATACGAAAACACCCCATATGATATCACGTCATCGAGGGGATATCAATTCAAAATATGACATCAAGCTATATGACTTCCGGGCCCTGAGGGTCAGTAGTTTTGAATATGAAAACACCACATATGACTTTACATCCACTTGGACATACGACATCCCGTATCCTCGGAGAATATATGTGACTATGATTGCTTGTCGCAAGAAAATGTGCTTGGGAATACGAAGTCACATCTGTGAATGATGTGATATGACGCAAACCACGAAGGGGCCATTAAGGTCGCAGCCGGGGCGCGCCAGTGGGTTGTAGCAATGATTAATGTGATGTGTACGCATCTTATGATTGAGCCAACCTAAGGTCGCCTGTACGTCCGGACGTGATATGCCAGTCGTGATGCATCCAGCACACAGGTCTCCAAGGGGGCAACCTGTGGGTTCGCGTGCCCACTCGGCCCCCCAACCCCGGAATCCCCAACTCCGCCTACTGGCTTCTTGAAGCACACCCTTACAGCCCCCCCACACCCTTCAACGTAGCGGGAGAGACCTGCTGGCTAGGCAGCCGGGAATCATCCTCAATGACCGCCCCAATATTGTACTCCTCGCACTGGCGGTCGAGTACCCTCGCGGATATGCCATCCTTCTCCACGGTGAGCGTGATGTCTCCGGCGTAGTTGTGCCGCAGATGCCCCACTTCCACCGCCAGCTGGCGGCGACGCACAGACCAGCCCGCGCGTGAGCCTAGTGAGGCTTTGCTATCGTGGCAGCAAGCCCGTCGTAAACACCCCGCAGCTCAAGAGCACTGGTGACAAGGCCAAGGCACACCTGCGGGTGGCCCAGAGCAAAGTCGATTCCACGTCATGCTGTAACGGCCTGTGAGCTGTGTGCATGCAAGCACACAAACCAAGGGAAACGCCTGTCGCTTGCTTGCACCCTGCGGGGTGCGCCATGTGGCACGTATGCTGACCCCGCGGCCTAAAGAGGTACCTTGGTTATGGCGAAGTCTTCCTCGACTGTTATGTTGACCAAGGTGTAGTCCTGCGCGGGTGTGGTCACCGTCAGGACGCGCGGCTGCCCCTAGCTTGCGGCACGCGGGCTCAGCTAGCTACTGTTGAAATGAAAGGGGCCGAAACACGCAAGGACTCCCCCGAGACGGCATCACATGCGGAGGCAGCAGTCAGAGCGGGAGCAGGGACGCAGCGTAGGTACAGGGCACGCGCACAAAGTGGCTGCACGGGACGGTGGTGTTGAGAAGGTACGGGGCGCGCACTCCAGTGGGCCAGGCCAGCGTTGCGTCGAGAGTCAGCTGCACGCCGCCAGGGTACACTGACTCGTTGTGAGGAGCGACGAAGATGCTCTCAGCGTTCACGTGGGGAACGGTGCAGGAGGGCGGGGGGCGGGCTGGGGGGAGGCGAACTCGGAGGCGGGGATGGCGGAAAGGGGTGGGAGGGGGCTGGGAGGTTTAGGTGGCGGGCTGGGAGGGGGCAGTGGGCTTGGTGGAGGAGCGTCGGGAGGGGGTGGAGGGCCGGGTGGGGGAGGGGCACAGAGGTGGACTTGGGGGTGTGGGAGGTGGAGAGGGGGATGGAGAGGGCATGGAGGAGGTAACGGTGGAGAAGGAGGGGTCAGCGGTGGAAGCGGTGGAGGGAGATGTGGAGGTGGTGGCCTGCGTTCCCAGGGGAAATGGCCAACGAGAGTCAAACCAAGGAAGAGGTCGAGGGAAGAGCGTGGAGAGGGGGGCACGTAAGATACTTACCTCGGAGG
This sequence comes from Cymbomonas tetramitiformis, assembly GCA_001247695.2. Classification (NCBI taxonomy): domain Eukaryota; kingdom Viridiplantae; phylum Chlorophyta; class Pyramimonadophyceae; order Pyramimonadales; family Pyramimonadaceae; genus Cymbomonas; species Cymbomonas tetramitiformis. The sequence continues at coordinate 59,125 of LGRX02006716.1, forward strand.
GACTGGGGGCGGGGGGGGGTGGAGGCGGAGTGTGCGGTGGGGGAGGCGGCCTCGGTGGAAGCGGCGGTGGTGAAGGTGGAGAGGGCGGGTGAGGTGGGAAGGGTGGAAAGGGAGGAAACGGCGCGAGGGCAAAGAGAGCACGGCTACCTATGGCGTCCGAATTTCTGAAAGCAGTCGCATATTTTGCTCGTCTCGGCGGCCGAAACGGTACAGGGTGCGTCTCTTGTTGCCCGGATACTCGTTTTCCAGAATTATACGCGTCGGCTACGTCGTGGAAGAAAACACTCGTTACGAATACGATTACCAAGGCAGGTTGATAATGTCTACACAGAACCATTCTAGAACATACTTCACGAGTGAACGGCCAATCGGTAGAACATCTCACAAGGAAACGTAAAAGACTCGCCAAAATATCAGGTTATGGTTGCGTACGAAAGTCGTAGGATGAAATTTTCCACATCCCATTTCATTTTTCTACTAGAACAGTGTCTCGATATTTTAAGTTGAAAATGGGGAAGAACTTTCGATCTCGATCATATGTGTGAAAGGACTTGACGCCTCGTTCGGTGAAGTCAGGCATTTTGGTTTTGGAATTTTACATCGGGGCTGAGGAGGGGAATAACATCACTCAGGAGCAACACAAAAATCTAGCTACAATAGCATGGGCTCGTATACCAAATTAAACGTTTGAACAGTGCAGAGCATGTGTGCAGCCTCGAGCAACAGACGAGCGGGTTGTTTCATATTTTCCTCTCGTCTCGCGTCTCGGTCTGGCGATGGATGGCGCTGGCGCTGGAATGGATGGGTCATGAAACACGAATCTCATTTTTATTGTCGATGTCGTTTGCTTGCGCATACACGACACTTCGACAGTGCACAGTGACAGTCACAGATAAAGAGACTAGAGAACCCTTTCAACATTCAAGATTCATGATTCCGGAGGAGCTCCACACGACATCGACACGCGACGGACCGAGACGGACAGCTAGCTAGCTTCAAGGGGAGTAATGCATACGAGCGTAGCAGGGGGGAAACCGGATTTCTTGACACTCTACACTGTGATCCGCCAAACCTAACCCAGGCGCGAGCTCACTTGTTTCAGCGGGGAAAACAAGAAAAACGGAGCAAATATCCCACAGTCGTTGTATGTTGCAAAATTTGAAAATAAATAAACTATATATCAATAAACTGATGATGCGACACAAATGGTCCTTGATGGGCTATTTATTCGCCTCCAAGACTTCAGAATTTTGCGGTCCAGTTTTGGGCATCATTCTTCCAAGAATGATGTCCAACTCCATCCGCGGAAGGCTTCCGCGCAAGTTTATTTTTCTAAAGGAAATCGGTCATCCTGGAGCATCAACCGCCGAGATGTTGTGTATGCGAGGAGTGAAATATCAATATGAATAGTAAACATGACTTGCGCAAACGTCGTCAACGTAACGTAAATGGACATCGGTCCGGACATTTTAGCTCACGGTGGGCTAGAATGTTCGGACCGAACGGAGCCTCCATTCGGGAAAAAGCTGCTTGATGTGACACTCCGTGTGTCACTATCCTTTGTCTGTACTAGTACTCCGTATCGTAGTACGGGCGTCACAGGTTTAGGGTTTCCGGCTTAAGCCGAGCTTTGGTTTATATAACTTCACTTCGACTGTTATCTTAAGTGTAAGCATTCGGAGTTGTAACCCGATATATAGGTATCACTATGTATCCAACAGGTTATGGTGCGCCAGGCACCTTCCACTACTTTTGATTACATGAGTGGCTAAGCCGCTCCGCTTGGTGGGGCGTTGGGGGGCCGATTTGATGTCGTGATGTTTCGGAGTCGCGGTTGAGAGCTTGCTTCGGGCGGATTGATTTTTGAACTCGCTGCAGCGTGCACCCGCCTGGATTTTTGAGTTGTCCGCGTTGGATTTCATTTGACGGAAACTTGATCAATTTTTGTCGTGGACTCCTTGGCCAACGCGTATACGACCTTTACAATTTCACAGTTACGATTTTCCTTAATTATCCGCTTCGACGCTGCATTCTACACTCTCGGCTTAGCGCCCATTTGTATTCTCCGACATCGCCCCTCTACCTCAACGCTACCACCTTCAGGATTTTCATCATGAGTGTTTCTTCTCACGTCACGCCTCCCTTAGGGGCGCACAATCGCATTCGTCTAGACACGGTATTTTCTCGCGACGTCGGGTCGCGTTGCAGGCCTACGCCCAATTCTCTTGGAGCTGCATTGACCGCACTAGACCGGACTCGCGCTACTGCGGTCCTGAATTCTTCTTGGGACATCGACATCATCAAGAGGATTTCTCGCGACGCTTTGGGCTCCAAGGACGTCGCGTTTCATGGCAACGAGAAGGACCGCAACGTACTCTGGATGTCTATCGTCAAGTCCCTGCAAACCGCGTTCGAGCAGAAGGACCCCGCCAACAGCGTTCTTTTTTATCTGGCTGACGCGACCAAGGAGGTCAACGCCATCTACAATTATATCCTTTTCTCGACATTGACATCGTTGACTTCTCCAAATTCTACCGCACGACGTGGGGTGGAGGCTTCGGGTTACCATCAAGTTCAAAAAAGAATACCATTGCTGTGACCGCTAAACCTGAAGTGAACCATGTCACGGGGACAATTAAATATCCCGAACTCCAATATGTCCAGAAGAAAGAGTTTTGGAAACTTTTGGCCTGGCACCGCCTTTCCAACAAAGTAGTTCCATGCTCACTTGCGGAGTACTCGGATAGGGCACACGATATCCACGAAGCACTCAATGCATGTAAGTTTGAATCGGGGGATCCTAAAAATTGTTACGCAATCAGAAGAAGCCTCTTAGATATTTTGGTGGATGACAGGAACCTTGACAAAAACGGCTGTGAACTTTTCTCCAACCCACTAAATGCCCACCCTAGAATTCACTCGAGAAGATGCATACCCACCACAAGAATGAAGAAAGCTCTCAGGCCCTTTTGCCATCATGGGAAAATTGGCTTTGATGGTCTCGCTTGGGATGCCTACGTGGATCCGATAACAGGCATCGGCAGAATCGTTTATGGAAATCCCCCCTTTGATGGGAAAGAAAAGGGCAAATCATCGGCGGTTATGACTACCTTGGAAATGGGACATAAAGCGGCCAACACCGTCCCCGGATTTTCAGGAACATGGATTCTTCCGCTGTCTCCCAAAAACCAAAAGAGATGGTTCGACAAAGGTTTTAAACTTGTTTTCAGATTCCCGCATAACACTATTCCATTTATCCCACATGGTTATTGGACGGGTGATGACCCCTACGTTCTTCCAGGTGGCGGATGCTATAAGGATGACTTTTCGGATGTCGTTATCATAGCTATAGACAGTGCACCCAGTGATACTCAACCAGCCTTTGATTGGAGGCCCACACAGAAAAAGATTGCCAGATGGTTCCTCAATGTACTTCCTAAGTCCAGAGTCACGGAGAAGAGGCTAGAATACACAGGAGTCAGCCCTGATATTTGGAATGAAGTTATGAACGAAAGCGACAAAGTACTTCCTTCTTCGCTTTGCCCATGGCCCACTCAAGACCCTCCCTATCATCAGAGTGATGCTGAGCATTATTATGGTGGTCACCATGACACGACAATCACCAACGCAAATTCAAAGCCCTTTATTAGCACCGTGAAATGGCCCAAAGTACTTACACTCATGGGATACCTCCCTCCTCTTTTTGGTACTGTCCTCAACACGATAGGTGTTCCCCGTGGCAAGATTAAACCTCTCCTCAAAAAACTTTCAAGAATCTGTAGACAACACACCAAAAATAGGCGAGACGTGTTTCTGTTAAACACCACTACCACCTTAAACAATGACCCGCATACAGTTGACATCTCGAGCAGTGAGACCATGACAGAAACAGAAGCTGTGCAGCAATCAAACGACTTTCTTCAAACCCTTCTGCAGTAATTTTCAAAAGTCTTGCAATACAAGATGGTTCCCCGTCCCCTAGGGGAGGGGCCCTCCCCCCCCCTCCCCCACCACCCCCTCCCCCGCCCACCCCGACCCCTTCCTCAACGTCTCCAAATACCCCCTTAATTCTTCGACTTCCTTCCCCACCGCTCAGATTCAGCCACCCCTCCACTCACCCGGCCATGGCTGCTTCTCCATCTTCTAGAGTTTTTTGCTTAGCGCCTAGCTTTTTCTCTAGATGTCACCCTGCTGAAAAGTGGGTTGAGCCCCTTTGTGGGCGCGCTATAGTAGAGGGAGTAGCCCCTGGTGTTTTCACTAGCCTGCTTTGCAGGGATACCGCACTCTCAGGACTTTGTCCCCTTTGCTAGCGTAAATGTTTTATTATTTCTTCGGGGAGGGCTTCGCCACGCGATGGCAAGCGTGCGCTCCTCGATCGAAGTCACCAAGCGATCGATTCCACGTGTGATTCGGCCTCTTGGGCGCTACGAGGAGCTTTGCTCCATCTACTTTGACTCCAAGCATGACCCAGACCCGCTGATTCAGGATTTTGACGCCTGCCTCACCGCTATAAGCAATGGCGCTTCTGGAGCTCTCGACGACATGGTGGCCAAGAAACAACTGCTGGCCTCCCTCGATACGGATTTCTACGACAAGGTCATCACGCCACTCCGTCTCGACGTTGAGTTGGCCAAGGTCGAGCTCGAGGACATCTTCGCGTACATTCTTGTGAGGTGTGGGAGCAGGCTCACACCGGCTCTCGCATCAAGTAGCACGTTCCCTCTGCTGACTCCACCGTCGGCGTCGCGTACTCTGGACTGACGTCTGACATGGACGTGAAGGCTCTTATCAGGGACTTTCAATTTCACATTGACGCCGCCAACAAAGTTCTATCTTCGCTCACGGACGACGTTGAGGCCGACAAGCCGACTACACGCTGGCCGGCTCCGCCTACGGGCAAACCCACGGGTAAGCCGGGTGTGCATTTCCCCCCTTCCTCCTGGCGTGACCGCCAGAACCGTCGTGGGGATGGGAAGTTTCATGGGCGTCAACGGCAACACCGCTTTGCCGACTCGCCTCTCGCCAAGGGCGGGAATTGGCCGCAACCACAATTCATGGACGCCGCCACAACGACAACAAGCACTTCGGCATGCACTCCGTGTCCTTCCACGTCGTCTCCAAGGCTTTCGTGCCCGAGTGCGTGCGTTGCCCTCCTCCAGGCTTCTGGCACGACTCCGCTAATAACTGTCCCACTGCCGATATCGAGTGCGACACGTGCGTGATCGAGCAAGCCGACGATGCCGACGGACTCATGTCGGCTTTCCAGACTGCATTCGACTCTGAGGACGACGCGTCCTTTGCTCGACACGTCTGTGTGCTCAACATGATCACCCCTTGGTGCGGCAGGACGAGGAGCCCTTCACGTTTGCCGAGGACATTGACGTGGGCCTTCGGGCGCAGTACGCATGCCTGACACCCTCCCAGCCTTCCCTGCTTGCTACGCGCGTGCATGAGGGCCTCCTGGCGCAAGCGGCGCTCCGCGTGAGCTGAAGCAGGTGGCTGGTGGTGCCGACGCGGCACCACAACACTTTCCCATGGTCCACTTCGGCTCGGCCACGCCCGCCGTGATCGACGAGCCCGCCGTGGAGCCTGAGCCGCAAGTGGCGATTGAGACCGACGAGGACTCTGGGATTTACCCGCAGCAGTTCGTTGACGGCGAGCCCCCCTTCGAGCAATCCTTTCGTGGACAAGATGTCTATTCAATTGGGCTTCAACGAGCCCGAGCAACAGGTGTCAGCTCATTCTTTCACCCCCCTCGCTCCGTGGATTTCTTCTATCTACGCATGATTATTCGGCCGGTGTGGCTGACTCTGACTCTGAGTCTATCTTTGACTCTGTCTGAATCTGTCTCTGGCGACGAGGACGTGATTGACGACGTGCCACCACCCGCTCTACGGGTTGGTGGTGTCGGGAGACCGACGATTGGTACATTCCCCACGGCAGCCGCGTTACCAGCTCTATTCATCTTCTGTATGAGCATGTGCTTTATGCACACCGCGACGGCCTCTGCACTTCCTAGTGGGGGGATTGCACCGATCGGTGGTGCTGCTTCAGCATCTCCAGGCAGGGGCATCTTCTTTGACTGCCGCAGCAACCACATGCAGCAATGACAGCATTGGAACCGTGTCGCCCGCCGCGATCCCTCCGAGGCGACATGGGAGACACCGGGCGCGGCAGGGCTACTGGCGACCCGTGCCGGTGTTCCCGCCGCCTCCAGGAATGGAAGGCCCCCCTCCGTCACCGGACTACTCGCCTGGACCGACTGACGATGAGGCCGAGGCTTCTGGTACCGCTGACTTCGACAACGAATTCAATTTGGACTCTGGTGTGCTCTACTCTGACACCGCCGAGATTACCAGACTGGCTGACTCGATTGACAACTACAATAACAACAGTGAACTCCTTTCTGTGGACCACTCCCGAGGTGGTTGAGTTGCTCTGTTAGACACTAGTAGCACAACTAGATCTGTGTGAAAGGCAAAGCAGCCTTCAGTGTGTAGTGCTAGCTAGAGATGGGACCGCCCTGGCCAAGAGCACAGGCCCCCGCGCTAGAAATTTGTTTTCACCGTTTGAGATGGTGCTTTCCCCCCAACAAATCTGCCTGCTCCACCCTAACTCTTCCTACGTAACAGTACAGGGTGGTGTGCTGGATGTGACACTCCGTGTGTCACTATCCTCTGTCTCTCGTACTATGGCCCGTATAGGCATGGGTGTCACAGGTTTAGTAGGGTTTCCGGCTTAAGCCGAGCTTTGGTTAATATAACTTCACTTCCACCGTTATCAAGTCGCTAGTAAGCATTCATGACTCGCGACCCCTCCATTGGTAATTGGGTGCCCCACGGTATCCCGATGTTACCCATGCGCCCGGGTTCAGTTGGCTCACACGAATGCAGTGACAGTGGACGTGTGCTGTGACACCGACCAGTAACATGGCGTGGTCCTTGGCGAGTTCGCGATCGTGAAGGAAGAGAGACATCGTGACGCATTCCTGCCTGAGCTTCCCATTGGCCTCAGTGGCTATTACCCTTCGGGTGGCTTAAGCCACCCTAACGGCGATTTAGGGTGGCTTAAGCCACCTTAACGTTTCCAATTATTACGGGAGCTATCGGTACCGGAAGCTAGATGTTTTTAGCTCAAAATGACGGCGACACTGTCTTCTTTTAGACACTATGCGCGCTATTAGGCGAGCCCAAGTTCCCGGTGAGCAATTTTGAGAAGTATCCAAGAGGGTGCAACATTTAGTAAAATTTGAGCGATTTTCCCGGTTTTTGCATACCCATGCTACTTCAACCGAGTTTTTGAGGGTCAAGATGACCTCGGATCAAACTTTTGGCAAGACACTGCAGAAAGAGCAGCTCGAGATCTTGACAACATAGGTTTCCAAATTTTGAAATCGTCTAAGAGGAAGCCCCCGGTGAGCTAATTAGCTTAAGGTGGCTTAAGCCATCTTAAGGAAAATTGGGAAATACCCACCCTACTTCAACCGAGATTTTGAGGGTCAAGATGAACTCAGATCAAACTTTTGATAAGACACTGCAGAAAGAGTAGCTCAAGATCTTGACGACATGGATCTCCAAATTTTGAAAGCACCGCCGAAGAAGCCCCCATGAGCCCTTTAAGTTAAGGTGGCATACGCCACCTTAAGCTGCGGGTAATAGGCATCAGGTGCAACGTCAGGTCGTATGGGATTTAGTTTATAAACGACGATGTGATCAGATCCGGGTATCTTCGTGCTCTGCATTATCTTTTATTTATTGAATTGATTCTCGAAATGGTTATCGACGCAAAACTACAACTCATTCATCGGATGAGTCGATAAATTCATCGGATGAGTCGATGCACAATTTAATAGTCGGACTATGCTTGAGCAACAAGAACATGCATGCGATGGAACCACAACGGGCGGACTAGCTAGGAAGCTGGTTTACTGTAGGGATTATGCAGCGAAAAGAGAGTCACAGGAATTAATTTAAAGCATGGATCAAACTGAAAATAACGAGTGGGAAGAGGATGACACGGAAAGTGAGGAGGAGGAAGAAACTGAGGATGGTCAGGAGGGCGCAAAGGCGCCTCGTTGGTCAAAATGGATTATCAATTCCGCGAACCTAAAGGAACCGGATCTGCGAGACGACGGACGGATAGCAGGGTACAGCTGGAGGGAGGTCAATACAGGTGACTATATCGCTTATAGACAGCTCATTTGGGAGAGTTGGTCTATGGTGGGTATTTGTTACCGGTATGCGACCTCACACCAGCCACGGAATCCACTTAAAGGGTGTGAAACTTGACTGTCCTCAGAGTTTTAGGGAAAGGTATAGCCTCTCTGTACTTGCTGGGGATCGTAAGTTATCGCAGCTTTTGACTAGGCCTGAGCGTTTGAGGAAGTTCGGAGGAAGGGAGTCCAACGCGAATAAGAACTGGGATGGGAATTGGGACCCTGCCTATGAGCTATTTTGGACTGACGAGGATTTCGAGTTCAGCGCGAGTCGCTTTCGTGGGAAAGCTGAAGTTTACGACGACATCTACTTCAAGACGCAATTTCCTTGGGAGGGGTGGGTCCTTTTACGATGTTTTGCAGAAGACAGCTCCTGTTCAACAACTACAAGACGGAAGTCACAGCGAAGGCCTTCAACATCTCGTGGACGCGAAAGATGCCAGCGCCACCAACTAACTCCATAGAAATCGAGAAGGTATTCAGAGCGTTCGTATTTTCCTCTACTTCTCCATAGTTTCTGACTATTCGCGGTTGTTCCAATCTTCAGACGTTGACGACATTTCGCCGTGGAGTTCGGCGTTTTTTTCATCCGAAAACAGGTACTCTGCACCTGAATATTTTATTGGGTCCCACCAAGGCTATGAAATCGCAGCGGGTACCTTTCAGGGTGGCTTCTATGATTCACTCGAAGGCGCGCAAGGGAAGAGCGGTTGGTCCTCAAGCGTTTCGGATTTCCCTACAGCTCTTAGGTGTAAGAAGTCGAGAAACGTCGCAAGCAACTTTCTTGAAGCTAACTGTCTTGACTGTATCGCGCTCGAAAGTTATTACGTAGTCGGCGATACCCAGGAAGTGAGCGTCAGTTGCATGTCTACTATCAAAAGTTGGAAAGATGGACTTGGCGCAAGTGCCACTGTAAATTCAACGTAACACACGACCGTTCACGAATGTTGTCAACTTGTTTGGAAAAGTTGAGAAGAGTACCGAGTGAGCCGTGTAACCAGGGCGCAGCGGGCGCAGACGTATGTACGTCGTCTCAACGTTGTGGCGCGTTCAAAGATCGTGCAAGTTATCACGAAAATCTCATGAGAATATGCATTCAAAACTAGTATCGCGATAGAGTGAACGTGATATCGATATTGTCCCACGCACCATCTTTGCAGTCTATTTTCCGCATCTCTTGCAGGCAAGCTCGTTGATAGTCATCTGCTCCTATTCTGCCCGCGTCAAGATCATTCCTCAGCGTAACGTTATTGCTGACCTGGTTGAAAGGCTTGGCCGCCATACAATTTGCCCTGAAAGTAAGGTTGTGACAGGGCATGCCGTGTTCACACCGTATATATGTGGTTGTCACTTAGCAGTTTTCTTTGGTAAAGGGAGTGCGCCCAGGTACACGAAATCCACTTAAACTGAAAGGATAGACCACCGAACTTGGCGCCGGATCCAGAAGAAGATTCTTCGCCCTGCTGGAGTCAAATGGTTCGCCATGCATATGCAAGGTTTGAATTTATTCCCCACTTTGTGATTCCTGTTGTGTACCATCTGTGACGAGGCATGCCCCCGCGCCTCGCTCTCCTCCTCTCCTCCAGGCATGCCCCCACGCCTCGCATGCCCTGCGCCTCGCTCTCCTCCTCTTCTCGAGGAGCATGCCCCCCTGCCTGCCTCGCTCTCCTCCTCTCCTCCGGTATGCCCTGCGCCTCGCTCTCCTCCTCTCCTCCGGGCATGCCCCCGTGCACGGCTCTCCTCCTCTCCTCCCGAGGCATGCACCCGCGCCTCGCTCTCCTCTTCTCCTCCAGGCATGCCACCGTGCCTGGCTCTCCTCCTCTCCTCCAGGCATGCCCCCGCGCCTCGCTCTCCTCCTCTCCTCCAGGCATGCCCCCGTGTCCACTACCCGGTGGTACATGGGGATGTGCCCAGGAGGGTCTGGGTACATAGCGATGTACCCAAGCTGCGCGATGTGTTTCAATGACTAAATTCATTACTGTGTCATTAGTACATAAAAACACATTATCTTAAGACCCTCCCCAGGGTGCCAATATATCGCAGGGCTAATTTTGACTCGATAGCATATCCACTCGTGACGCTCCGAACTCGGCAAACTCAACATTTCATAGGGGCAATGTACGAGATACAGGCTGCTTTAACCGACATTTTGAGGATCAAGGCGACCTCGGATGAAAATTTTGATAAGACACTACGGAAAGAGCAGGTCGAGAACTTGACAACATGGGTCCTCAAATTTTCAAAGGGCCGTCGAGGAGGCAGGTAGTATAAGCAAAATTCCAGTCATTGCGGTATAATCGGCCCTTTTTCGGTAAATTCTAAGAACACATCGAACACCATGACGTTTGAAGCTGAAACTTTTGGCTGAAACGCCCACCCAATGAATGACACTTGCTTTTTAGGGTACTACATGATGCATGTCGCGAACTTATGCACGAAGCGTCCACACAAAGCACAACCCTCTAGCCCTACTACTAGACAGTCTTACTTATTGTCAGTGCCTCCACAACACTAGCTCGGCTCTGCATATGTTTCCTTATATGACTGCACAGTTAGCTTGCTACTGTAACTATACAAAATCTCAAAATTTTTGATATCTCTTTATCTTTTCTCACAACTTATGCAAGCTCTTTTTCTCAACATGAAAAAGACTGTTAATTACAGTTGTGACGCAGTCGCACAAGGACAAGTCCACAAATGTATATCTTTACAAGCAGAAGAATACTGTATCTTACGAATTATCTCATAACACTGCTGTTTTCGCGGTCTTAAGCGAGTCCTGGCTATTTTCGGAATCACTGTTACGAAGGCAAAACAAAAATGAGCGTCTGGCTCACCCTGCTACGCCGCCCTACATATTCTCGCTATCTCCAAACAAGTGTAACACCCATCCGTATTTCCGTATCTCGTCACTGTCATAACTCCTCGCGCGTATCGTACTGCGCGTGTCATACGTTCGTCACGGAGACTGCTACAGCAAGTGTCACAACCCGGCTGAGGTACACGATAAGCCGTGGTTTGTGACAGCTGTCGCGAACTTATGCACGAAGCGTCCACACAAAGCACAACCCTCTAGCCCTACTACTAGACAGTCTTACTTATTGTCAGTGCCTCCACAACACTAGCTCGGCTCTGCATATGTTTCCTTATATGACTGCACAGTTAGCTTGCTACTGTAACTATACAAAATCTCAAAATTTTTGATATCTCTTTATCTTTTCTCACAACTTATGCAAGCTCTTTTTCTCAACATCCCCCATCTGTAGCTTCCACTGGTAGCACAGACATTAGACAAGAGCTTGCTCAGCATCTTCTGTCGTAACGCCATCCATTGCGAACTTGCCCATGCTGAAGGTAAACATACCCACTCCAGAAGCTTCTCCTCCTCGCAACATCCTGGCTCTTGTCAAAGGGTTGCGAAACACCATGACCCACATGCATCTTCTGCCAATAGGTCCATGCTCCAAATGCCCAATCACATGTAAGCGTCCAGCGTGACACAGCTTACGAAAGTATTGTGCCCTGCTTTCTGTCATATCTGTCATGTAGTGCGATGGCACATGAATACAAGCCACCACTCGGCTGGCCAGTACCGCCAATGGCAACGCAATATCCAGCACTGCGAACCAGGGTGAAGTCACCACCGCGTCACACACCCCATACTTCTCCTTCCAGGCTCGATAATTGCCCGGTTGTAAAGCATTAAGGGCTTCGTGCCACCTCAACTGCGGATTCCAATCATTATTCATAACCTTCAGATGAGGCCACTCCAGTGACATAACCTTGCCAATGACACCTGTGCCAGCCCAAGGATCCCATACCTGTGTGACCTTCTCCCAAGTCACCTCGTGCGCCAAACGTCTGACCTCCTGAGGAACTGTCATCACCAACTCTAAGCCCCAATCCAGTTGACTGGCAATCTTCACCTGAGCTCTGCTCAGTTGCGTCACATCTCCTCTCTTCTGCACTTCCTCGGGGCTCATGGCCTGCACCGTGGACGTCTTGCGGAGACTTCTCGCGCGAGTGTGCTGCTCTGCACACTTCCTGCTCAAGATGGTACGATGGCCCTCATGCCGGAATCCTGGCATCACTTCTGTGATCACTCTGCTGAGCTCCTCCTGGTTTCCCCAGGCCACTCTGTCAGGAAGATCCCCCATGCTCCCTTCTTTTCTGAGCATCTGCCGCGAGGTCAGCGCCTGCCATGGGTCTTCACGTCCCGGCCTCACCGCACGATGCGGACCCACGTCTGCAGGCAACAATACCACATCTGATCCCAGCTTCTCTCTCAGCTGCAGCTCCATGGCCGCCATCTTGTCGACGATTGACGCGCTCACCTCGGCGGCAGCTGCCACCACGGTCCCACCTAAGCACTTGGGACATTGCCAATCCCCTTCAGGTACTCCATCCAGCGCCGGATTCAGACACCACGTGTGATAACCACGGTTACAGGTGTCACACAGCAACATGGCTGCCTCCCCATCTGTCCGCATGCACGCCTCACACGCGAGATGCTTGCTGGGAATGGCTGCACTGCAGTCGTACTGGTCTTTCACTTGTAGGTGACATGGTGCAATATTTTGCACTGTGCTCTTCTCCCGCAGCTTCGTGCTGTCCTCCAACACTACCACTCCATCTCTTTGCACCTTGACTATCTTCAGGATGGCTGGCTTGGTGGCTACCTCCATGCCAGAGCGCGGTTGTTGCCGTATATATACGAAATCGCCTGCCTTGAACTGGTGCGGCTTCGGCTCGTAACTGCCACTCCTCCTGTGCTCGTACCGTAAAGTGTCGCGGTGCTGAGCGATCTCCAGGTTGCACCCCGCATGTACCATGAGCCTCTTCACGATGGCGGCTCGCTGTAACAGATCATCAGCCAGTGTCTTCTCCTCCTGCTTCCCAAAGTCCAACTCGGGTCGAGCACGAAGATCCGGTGGCACCGTGGCTTCCTGAGCGGACAGCAAGGTGAATGGCGCCACTCCA
>LGRX02006717.1:0-16830 GCA_001247695.2 Cymbomonas tetramitiformis
TTCCATGCCTCGGGACGCGCCCCCGGCAGCCACCCCCTTCCATGCCTCAGGAACGCGCCCCCGGCAGCCACCCCGTGGGGCACCGTCCCAGCAAACGTGAGGTCCTCTGTGAGGTACTTTCCCTGATATTTTGCGCGTTTGCAGCCGGTTCGAAAATATACTGTGAGAGTTTCCAACGATGAAGAAAGTGGTGCAGCTCGCAGGTACTGGGAGGGGGAAGGGAATCAAGGCCTAGTGAGTAGTTGAGGGTGCGAAGGCCGGCCGTGTTTCAAGAGGTGGCCCGGTCAGGCCCATCTCTCTCAAGTGTCTCACAAGCAGGCCGCGGACTCGCCATCGCGAGCGGCCACTTAGGCGCGTGCCGGGGCACGCGAAGCAGGCCGCGGACTCGCCACCGCGAGAGACGTCTTGCGAGCATGTCGAGGAACGTGGCTTGAAAACTATACGGCGCTGCAAACAAGTCGACAGGGATGTTGCGTGCTTCCCGAGGCTGAGTAGGCACCCCGGCGCCAGGTGGATTCACTCGTGCGGCACACACATTTGGAACACGCCTGACGTTTGCCACGCATGAAGTCGGCGGATCCGGTTACATGGCCTCAAACTTCTCTAAAAGTTTCAAGTGTGTAGCGCTACAAATTAATGGATGTTTGGTGTTGGAGCGGCGGCGAAAGAAGGGACCTTAGCTCGGTGGAAGCGCAGCGCGTGGCATAAGTCACGGTGCTCCATAATTGACATGCAGGCAAAGATTGGAAGGTGCCTCGTGGTTTTCACGAGCAGGTCGATATCCTGCACGTTTCGTGTCTCCGGTCTATTCGCCCACAAGAAACGCCCAGCAACAAGTGAGCTTTACCAGAAGTGTACTTTCCAACTATTAATGTAGCTAAGAGCACACGCAACGGGCGCCTCAGTGCACTTCACTGCACTTTCGAGGAGCCTGCGAGAAACGGAGGAAGACGACCAATGAATCTCGTTGATTTTCCGGCAGGAAGACGCATATTGTGCATTTGTTTCCCACATTTCTCAAGTGCGTACAGCCCGTTCTTCGAATACTGCAACCTGCACATACGCTGTGGCGACACGCGAAAGGTTTTTGCCATTACCTTTTGCTCAATACGCGCTTTATCCGTTTGAGCAAAGAGAGTCTTTCCAACTTTCCAAGGATGCTCGAAAGAATTCGCTTCGCGATGGCGGAAAACTGGTCTGGAGGGCAAAACACGGGCATGTCCTCCTCCTCAAGTCCTGCTCCTGCAGCTCCTCCTCCATCATCGTCGCTCATGATGGCCACAGGAGTTAGACTATGCAGAGTAACTTTCACAAGTATGCATAATCTCTGGTTACGTCGCGACACGTAAAGGCGTCAACTCGGCTCGGTTTGGAAAATTTATCCTAGTCTGTGCATCCGTCGGACTGCGAATCACAGCACGAATTTCCAAGCTGACAGGCTATATGATGCACCATTCCTACATTCAAATAACATTCACTCCTTGGTGTTCAAAACGTTTTTTAACAAGCTATAGGAGCAAAAATTAATGAGTATATCGATGTGCTACAAATGGCTGGGTCCCAAGCGAAGGAAAGGGAAGCATGCGATGGTCAGCTTTTTGATTCGGTAAACGCGGTTACTGAAACGTGAAAGGGAAGGATCGCGCTGGAACAACAACATGCAACATCAACATCAACATCAACATCAACATGCTTGTTGCTTGTTGCTTGATCGTTGATGCTGGAACTGCTAGTGCTACTGGAACCGCTGCTCTTTATCCGTGTGGTCCTCAGGGGGGGTAGAGATCGCGACCACTATTTTGAGCCGATATCCGTGAACCATACCCTACTACATCCCAGCCTTCGGATGACTGTCTTACGAAGCGAGGAAGATCCTGCCCCCCGGCAAGCATCAAGCACACGTCGAAAGGGATATAGGGAGCCCACGTTCAGGCTTAAATACCTCTTGGCACATGTAAGTCGTGCTGTGAACCCACACACCATCGTAGTTCAGATCGAGCCCCCTGAAAGCTCAGCTATCTCACCATCACAGCAATAGCCATTCCAACCCCAATAACATCGATCCCTGGCGGTCTCGGGCGATATTTTCGACCTCATTTTCGAACTCCTCGCTAAATTTCACGATTAGCACCTACCCCACGCCTCCCCATGCCCGCCTGAAGGGCGTATCTCCTGACTACTACCTCCATCGAACGATCTGTCTACTCAAGAAGCGTAGAGCACCTGCACATCAGACCAGTATCAGACCCCGCTTGTAATATCGATCCCTGGCGGTCTCGGGCGATATTTTCGACCTCATTTTCGAACTCCTCGCTAAATTTCACGATTAGCACCTACCCCACGCCTCCCCATGCCCGCCTGAAGGGCGTATCTCCTGACTACTACCTCCATCGAACGATTTGTCTACTCAAGAAGCGTAGAGCACCTGCACATCAGACCAGTATCAGACCCCGCTTGTAATATCGATCCCTGGCGGTCTCGGGCGATATTTTCGACCTCATTTTCGAACTCCTCGCTAAATTTCACGATTAGCACCTACCCCACGCCTCCCCATGCCCGCCTGAAGGGCGTATCTCCTGACTACTACCTCCATCGAACGATCTGTCTACTCAAGAAGCGTAGAGCACCCTGGACACCTCTACCCCCCCTGAGATCACCAGCCTGCTCACCATGTTCGGCCCTGTTGGGAGAGCGCTCGCATGCAACCCATTGACCCAACACTCCCTGCGAGTCGTCGGATTGCTTAACTTCGCCTACCCTCTCAGCCTTTCGGCCTCTAACCAGGCATACCCTGATCTGCGGTACAAAGGGACCGCAGGAGGGCTTCACGGTTATAGCAAGCCAAAATTTAACTTTTGCCTGTATTCTATGGCTACTGCCCCGCAGTCCTTGTGGTAGGACCAAATCGTCGATTTGGTCCTACCACGAGGACCATTGTTCCGATAATTTAATTGGCCATCTCCCGTGATTTGTGGTGTCTAACCAATGAAAGGTGGTATATATAGGTCCTATATTAATTTATTCGAACGCTGGTTTGGCCTATATCCATCCCATATATCCATGACGAACGCATTTCAAACCTCTACGCTCAAAATTTTCAAAACGGATTTTTTGGAACATTCAAAATGTGGCAAATTAGTGACTCATCTTCAATAATTTTTTACCAATCATATATCAACACTACACCTGCGCGGATACCATCAAATTGAACCTATACATATGTCCCAATCATATTTGCGCGGTAGGCCCGGTTGGAATGCATATATTGGCTCGTTGGCTCGTTGGCTTCCCCTCTAATATATTGGCTCGTTGGTTTCCCCCCTAAAACAGTGGTCACGCGAGCTGACCATCCAGCCATCATAATTGCTTGCTAGAGGGCATATATCGCAAGGTTGGTGTGTGCGGCACATTAAATCTTCAAGTATATATGTATTGCGAATTTCTGAAAGTCTAACATCATCCAAATATCTTATTTTTCGACTGGCGTGTACACTTTAGAATGGATGAATGCCAATTTCTAAAGTCCGAAATTCACTAAATTCGGAATTTGCATTGTGTTGAACATGCGCCATGCTGAAATAGAGCGGAAATGATGATCAGGGTGCGAAGTAACCAATTCAGTTATCTTATTTGGTCATAAACTCAAGATGTATAACCATGAGCATCACCGTGAGCCCCTCATGTGACTCCTAATACTCAAAATAACGGTGGTCCTTGTGGTAGGACCACCATTTTCTTCAAGCTTTTGGTGAAATTACACCTCTAAAGCGTGTCGTTCAACCACCCACCTAAAGTCTCATGGGGGCCGCCGCTATAAGAAATAAAGTTCATTTAACTCATAAATATCATGTGCAAATGTTGCCTGTGCCTTAAATAGCAGATTTAGTGATCGAAACCGCAATTGCCCATTGGTCCTTGTGGTAGGACCATGAATTTGGGTAGTAGCCATCTACTGTGCCAGGGGCACGACGACAGATGCTCGGAGATATGTTTTTGATTGAACGTGCAAAGGTACACAATTCGGATTTTTATAATATACTGGATCAGGGCCAGATTGAGGTACAAACGATAATTCGGTTCCGAGTTCTGAAGGCTAAACACTTCTCAAGTGCTCCACTTATTCACTCGTCACTCAGGTTGCAGGGTCAACCACTCGAGAGCCGATGTCACACTTCGGCTCAACGTTCAGTTCCCGATCCGATCTCATTTCTAATTCCGATTCGTCATTCTCGATTCAGATGTTATGCCAACAGGCTGACACGATGACTGCCCCACAGTACTGTCATACTACTGTACTGTCATACTGTCATACTGTCATAGCGTCATACTGTCATACTGTCATAACCTTAATATCTGATATTCGATTTCATTGTCTTTTCAACCCCGATGCGAATCTGACCATTCTTCGAGGGTCTGACTGAGTTCCACGATGACACCCCCCACAGTACTGTCATACTACTATAGTGTCATACTGTCATACTGTCATAGTGTCATAGTGTCATACTGTCATACCCCGGACATCTGGTATTCATTCTCATCGTGATTTCAAGCCCAATTTCACTGTCATCGTGCCAATCCCAGATTACCCCCGATGACACACATACGGACGCATAGACATATCGGCTCACGCTGTGCCTCCGGGCACAACTCTCCCCCCCTTAGGAGTGGTCTACCTCCTGGGATCACTCCGCTAAGGTACCCATCTAAGTTCCAGTTCTTAGGTTCTCTGGTTCCTTGCTGTTTCCAGTTCTTAGGTTCTCTGGTTCCTCTTCGAGCATAGTTTGCCTGCCGCTACCAGGGCACCACTTTCAAGAAGAAGGGTGCCACTTGGAATCTAAAGCGGGTCTTCAGTGTCGCGGAGGCGTAAATGTCGGAAAAGTTGTCGTAGCAGGAGTGCTGGTACGGGGTATACACTCGCAGATCGACCTGCTCCAGTCTGCTGCGGGTGAGGTCCAAGCTGAGCAGTCTCTGGGTGAGCACCGGTTGCCCATCTGCACGCACACGGTGTTGAAGTAGTACAGCGTAGCAGGGGCGAGGGTGGTGCTGAGTTCGTCCATATGCAGGTGGGTTTCATGTACTGCGTACCATACATGCAGTAGGTACACACCAGCGGTGGGGGAAGCTGGCGCATCATAGGGCGAAGCCGTAGCGCGTTAGGGAAGCGACCTCTGGGGTTTTCCATGAACCAATGTTTTGGCTCTAGGTAGTCAATGATCTGCAATGCTCGTCGTACGATTTTGTCAGCCTGGGGAAGGTCAGGGGGTCCACCAGTGGTGCGCGCTTGACTGTACTGCCTGCAGGGGGGACTTGCCCAAATAACATCGAAGAATCCAGGCGGGTATTGCCTGTAGTCCCATTGCAGGATGTCACACACATGAGTGGGTTGCCAGATATGCCCGGAGTCGAGGGTCACCACTGAGGCGGAGGGGAAGCAATTTAGGAATTCCCTCTCTACTGAGCCAGTACCGCTGAAAAGTACGAGAATCCTGGGCGTGCGGGTTGTTTTTGCCTGTATTGCCAGCAGCTCTGTCACCAGTGCCAACGACCCATCTTCCACGCGCTCTTGGCGTTCCCACGGCAGGGGGATATCATCTTCCATTTGTTCGAGCTGGTCCAGTTCATCGCAGGGATTGGTGATGAGGTGGGCCAGTGTCATTCCGGCTTGAGCGGAGTGGCGGCCACGCTGCTCGCGTCGCCGAGTAGCTTCGTCGCGGACTTGCGCTTCCATGTGCAGTCTCGCTTGCTCGAATTCACGAAGTTGTTGAAGTGGACTTCCGCGTTCAAGTTTGTCACGCGTCCTCCATTGGTCGTGAGCTTTGGAGTAGCCAGTCCAGCGAACCTTCCACTCTTCCACCTCCTTTCCTCGAACAGACCGCACTCGACGTGCAAGGATACGCTCAACGTGTGCTTCCTTCTGACCGTCCACTACCACCTCTTCAGGTACTGCTAGGTGATCGCGTGCAGCAAAAGCATCTTGACCGCTGGTGTACGGTTTGAGGCGATGTTGAGCGAACACGTCGTGAATCCGCCAGTGAGGAGGGAGGCGTAGGCGGTAGGCTACTGGAGCTCCTCTGTCGGCCTCGGGCATGGGGAAGAGTCTCACATGGCACCTGGATGACATGTCATGTTGGTTAGTTAAGGAATCCCGATGACGCGCGTTACCGTGTTATTGTTAGCCGAAAATTTGTTGCTCCAGCCCGTCCTCGCGGCTCGAGGGGGCGCTGCGAAATTCTCATGTTGCCCTCACTGTGCTCCGCGAAACTTCGTTGTTTTTATGTTTCTTAGATAATATATTGATTATTTTTGCCCTGGAAACTACTGTGTGGGCTTTCAAGACTTCAAGATACGATTTTGACTGGTGAGTGCTCTTGGCGCCGTGTCCGTCTTAGCGTGTCTTGTGTTGCAGAACGGAGATGGCGGTCATAAAATACGCGGTGACCCTTGGAACTCATGCTTGAAAATGTTTTCAAAATATGTTTTCAAAACTTCCGCCGTTTAATATTTCAGTGCGAAAGTCTGAATTTCATGTTTTTTAACTCGTTGTGCCGATGAGGGTCCGCGCGGGCGGTGGGGCAGAATTTTGGGAAATAGATGAACCACCACTGCATCGAATGCATCTTGGACAAGCGAGCTGAGCACTGCCACAATATCAGTGCCAACACACTTGCCGAAAAAATATGTCTTACTTGCGACGAGAAAGTATGGGGGGGTAGGATTCCTGTGGACATCAAGCCGTTTTTTGTAGACCTGCGGGCCCGTTTTTTCCGTAGCTTATCTGGAAAACGGCGTGTCAGAGTGACTCAAGAGACAAAAAGATTTCCGAGGCAGATTTTTGACGAAGTAGTTCGACCCTTAGGGAAGCTCCTAAAGCGTGCAAATACGCGAAACGAGCAAGCCGTGCACATCACTATCTGGTCTCAGCCGAAGTTGAACCAGCTCCTCAAATTTGAGGAGGCTTTTCCTGCTAAGGGGGCAGGCTCCTTTAAGCTGCTCCCTCGCGGAGACATCGCGGGGGTGACAGTTCCAGTTACAGTGAAGCATAGGATTTCAGCTTCAGGGGAACATACTTTGTTCATATATTACAATCGGTTAGTGTTCACTCAGTCGGGAAGTCTGGTGTTGCCAAAGCACTACCCACTTACTCCTAAAGAGTGGGATAGGCCACCCTCATTTCACCCCGAAAGCTACTTGAAAGATGCGGTGTCAAAGGCCCCAATGGCATTATATCAGGAGGATTGTCCAGTCACGGAACAGATGCTGGTGGCCGGCACAGTATTCGCAGCAGTCAGCCTTCAGCAAAAGCGGGATAACATATTCCGTGGAGAGTCCCCTGAGACTCAACAGTATCTCAAACGAAAGTCCGCTGAACTTGGTCTGCCGAGTGGGCTCACGCCTCCAGCATCTCCTCGAGTTCTTCGCCCTCGGGGTCCTCGAGGTAACGTACACGCACGCAGTTCGTTCCGTCACACGGCTTGCACCTTGCATTTTTTTGCTGCCAAGTGCCTCGAGTTTTCCTTCACCGGATTTTCCGCGTCTCGCAATACTCGTTTTTTGTTAACCTCGTGTGATACACTCTGTTGTACCCGAGAGTTGACCCGTTTGTCGCTGTGGCGGTGCATGGTTTTCTTCCGCAGCTGGTTCAAGTGCTCGAGCCCTTGCATGGAGTAGTCCACCAAGTCCCCATGGCGGAGAAGCATCAACGGAAAATGATGGTAAGCAGCATGTGCATACAAATGAACATCTTCAGCACTCCCGTGATCTTTGACTGCCTGGATGTACGCTCCTGCCTTCTTCCTGAGCTTGTAGTATTTCTCGAGTCGGTTTTTAAGGTTGTCAGTTGGAAGGCGGGTGTGGAGTTCGGTATACAGGTCCTTGAGACAACGCCACACTGTCAAAGCGAGCTCGAACTCCTCGTCATCCTCGTCCAGAACGGTACGTAACATCCCCTCGAAGCACTGCAAAGTAGCATCGCACTCTCGTCCGATAATGTTCGGTATTTTCTCTTGCTTTGCTCCCTGCTTTTTTTTCTGCTTTCTCACTTTGATGAAGCACTTAACATAGGTTTTGAGATACTCTGATAGCGCGTCGGCTTTCTCCTGGGTGTCACATCTTTCGCGACAGGTGAGCTCGATAGTATGATGGATTTCACGAAGGCCGAAGTGGAGAATATCCCCAACACAATCTCCAGGTTCGATGTGCACGATGGGCCCCTTATGAAAGCACACCCCCTTGTGCTCCAATTGATATTTCAGCCGAGCTTTATTGTTGCGGGGTCCGTTGGCCGCAGTGAGCTCCTCGGCGTCCTGGTACACAGTACCGTCGTCACACAGCATGCAAGTCCAAGGGAATGTCATGTTGGCATGAGGTAGATGTGCCGCCTCCATAATGTTGTCGTAAGTTCTGAGAGTTGGGTGAAGGTCGTCCAACCTGTGCAGCTGGTCTTGCTTTGCTTCACACCAGGAACAGGCGTATGTGTGGGAGCAAGTAGCTAGGCCCAGAATCATATTAATCCATTTCATGTCTCCCCCACCTCTCAAGTGCACAGTATACTTCAGGTCGTCTGAGAGCACGAGCTTGTGCTTTTCGATGTCGTCCAGTTCTTCCAGGAGTCGTGACATAGCGTCCTTCACGTCGTCGTAGGCCTCTTTCCCCTCAAACACGAGGACAGACTCGCTTGAGAGAGGGGAGTTCACACTTTTAAAGTCCGGCTGCTCATCTTGGCGTTTCGTTATGATACGAAACGCCACTGTTGTCTGCGTCACACCACGATACACACCTGCACCGTCGCCGGCGATCTGAACCGTCACGTCGTGTCCCTCAGGAGTGAACTGTTTGAGGTAGTTCTGAAGTGCCGTTTTGAATGAAATAGTGACCCCAGTTTGCTCGCCCCCAAGCGCCTCTGGTAGAGCATCCTCGAAGTATTTTTTCCCGAGCGCGATTGTTGCATTCTTGCTGGCATATTTCCCAAGTGAAGGCATCTTCAATCCTGGTTTGAGGTACACCCTGCTGTGCTTATTCGTCTTGGGGTCATACTTCTTTGACAAGATGTTGATGAGGCTCTGGTATGGTCGTTGGGGCACTTCGCACTGCAGGCGCACGGTGAGGCCAAGTTTTGCTGTCCAGTGCTCTTCAATCATCTTGACAACCTTCTTCTCGATCGGAAGCTTTACCCCTGGGCACTTGCCCACGGCTGAGGTAAGTGCCTGAGTATACTTAGGCTTGCTTGACAATAAGTAGACTAGAGCCTCCTGCATATCTGCCTCCGACTTGAAAGAGGTGGTCAAATAGTCGTCGATGTCAGATGACATGTTCCGAACATTTCTGTCTCTGCTTTTAGTAGTCTTGGCAGCTTTAAGCTCGGCACGCTGTCGAGCTCGTTTAGCAGCACGAGGCAAAGGTGTGTTGCAGGGAACAGCCAGCTGTTCGGCCGCCGTCTGCTCGGTTCGGTTCAGGCGCGCCCTCGTCGCTTTCGTGCTTTCCTTCGCCTCCTCAAGTGCGTCTTGCAGCTCTGCCACCTGGTTTGCTAGTGAATTCAACTGTCGAGTGAGGTGTTCTTTCTCTGTAGCAGCTCTTTCTAACTTTGTTTTCAACCGCTTGGTTGCAGGTGGAGACGGCACGGCAGTTGCAGCAACCCCTGCAGCCGGTCGCACCGGACTGTGCTGCTGCACAGCTGAACTCGGCGCGCCACATTCAGTGGCAGCCTTTGAACTGTTTGTGACTGCTGGGGGGGCAGCTTTGAACTGCCCTGAGTTTCGTTTTCTCCAATGCAGTGGCATTGCTTGCACACTATCACTTATTATTAGCAGCAGAAGTAAGTAATATTATTTGGGACACATCACCGACGCACTCGCTGCTGCATAGTGCTTTGGTGTGCTGTATGGTTTAGGGTTTGGGGTGGTGCTCTCTTCAGGGAATTGTGAAAAATGAATTGTAAGCATGGGTTTCATCCTTATGTAGTGACTAAACCAGATTAAAATTGAGATACGTATCGTGTCATATGGTGCATTGACCACCTGTAGACAGCAGGTTCGTGAGAAACCCTAAGTTTGCAGCTTATGGGATCACTATACTTATTGAACGCACTCATCCCTGCAATTTAACCTGCAATATATGACCAAAATACGCAGAACCAGGCAATACTATTCAGCTCATTCGATTCAGCAACATCAAAATATGCTACAAGCATCCTATTAGTACCAGATTTGAACAATTAAGTTCGTTTAAAACCCAAACCCAAACCCAAGCCCTTATCTAACCAAA
Source organism: Cymbomonas tetramitiformis (assembly GCA_001247695.2). NCBI lineage: Eukaryota > Viridiplantae > Chlorophyta > Pyramimonadophyceae > Pyramimonadales > Pyramimonadaceae > Cymbomonas > Cymbomonas tetramitiformis. The sequence goes on from LGRX02006717.1 coordinate 10,261, forward strand.
TAGACCCCCCTCTAGGTGCCATGTGCTGGACTCGAAGTGGCGATTGCCTTTTGCTGCTCGGCAGGCGACAGCTCTCTCCAAGCCGCGTAGAGGTCGTGGGAGCTGGTGTTAGAGGGTTCGGGGACTTGCTGGCGACCGTCGTGTGAAAGGAGGTGCCACAATGCTATGCGCTGATGGCCCTCCTTGCGATCTTGAGGTTCGCGGGCAATGCGTATCCTCTCTGCCAGCTGGTTGGCGCGGTTCACGCGCTCCTTTGGCGATCGACTCCCAGAGTGTACGCGGCTGCGGACGCGCTCCGACATTTTATCCACCAGGTCCTTGGCAGCCTCTGGGGACTTGCGCAGAGCTCTGCGGACCTTCTGCATGGCGACTTCGAGGGGGAGGGAGTACAGATCTCTCTTCCAGTGCCACGCAGTTAGCCTTTTCCGTGGGTCTGCGAGGTTGGACTGATAGATGGGCAGCGGCAGGACAACACGCGGTCGGGGGCGAAGGTCGCGGGGCTCTCCGCGGTTGTTGCCCATAATGGGGGGTCTGTGCCGGGGAACTCGCCGTCCCCTCCGACCCTCGATCCTCGCTTGTGTATAAGCAGGGCCGTCATCAAGAGGTAGCGACGGCTCATCGAAGGGGGTGCTTCCTGCGAGAGGGTGGCTGGACAAGTCATCCCTCGGCGGCGATGGGGCACCAGCTGAGCGGTAGGTGCGTCGCAAGCGGGTCCCAGAGGTGAAGGCCACGCTCTTGGGATGGGGACGTTGGCCCCAAGGGTCTCTGCGTCCTCGGGCGCGTCGGGGTTCCACTGGTTCTGACCGCTTCTCCAGGGCGGAGAGGGTCTGATCATCAGGGCAAGACCTCACTTCCTCGAAGGGCAGGGTCTGGGGCTGGCCGCCGGCCAGTCATTCATCGCTCTCCACCGGGGGAAAGCCGTCACCCTCCACAAGCTCGATGCCCGCAAGGGCCGCCAGGGTCTGGTAGCTTTGCTCGTCCTCACAGGTAGCAAGAGCCAAGACCTCCTCGGAGAACTCTTCTGGGACGCCATCCACCGAGGAGATGTCCTCCTGCTGCTCGATGGCCCAAACGACGGCGGCTACAAACCCAGGGGAGTTCGCCAGTCGAGCGGGTGCATTGGCCCTCCACTCCTTGAGCTTAGCCTCGTCCGTACAGTTACGGACGATGTGCTCCGCAGAGCCGCAGGCGAAGCACCGGCGGACTTTCGGAGCATCAGGGCGGGAGAGGCCAGGTGGTGGTGGCAAAGGAGTCACTGCCGCGGCGACGGTGGTGGCAGGCCCGTTCTCCAGCATGGCAAGAGCTGGACGGCTCGAAGAGGGGGTACGCCTGTAGAAGGGGGTGCGAGGTGGTGGGTTAGCGAAGGAAACAGCACGGGGAGGACGGTCTTGAGAGCGCCTCTGAGCCGCCTCCGTGTCAATGTCACTCTCCACCTCCTCAGCAACTTCTCGAATCTTCAACAAGGCGTTGTGGGTGCCTGGGATGTCGTCAGCGACGGCCTTCCTCTCCCACTCTTCTGGTTTGGAGACATCCAAGTGGATGGCTCTCAGGCGCCGCATCACCTTGGGTGCATATTTCAGCCCCCGGCGGTACGTAGAGAGCATCGACAAGTTGGTCATCTCCACGCAATTTGGGACTCTGCCGGCCAAGAAGTTGACGGAGGCCATGCGGGTCTCCAGTCGCGAGAAATACTCCGCCGCGGTCTCGTTCACCGCCTGCTTCAGGGCAATGGCCTCGCCGTGTGCGTTCTCCAGGTAGGCCTGCGTCAGAGAGCACACCGCCAGATCGCTGAAGAACACGTCCAGCTCCCCGTAGCGTTGGTGCCAAGCTTGCTCGGACCCAAAGGTCCCCGCCGCGCGCTCCAAGAACTTTCTCTGCTGGTCTTGAAGAGTGTACTCCTTGAAGCTCCAAAGAAGGCTTGACACACTCGCCTGGTACTCTGATACTGATGGCGTACAACTGGGAGTGGTCAGTGCTTCGATCACGATGGCCTCCTGGAATACCTTCCGCACCATGTGGGAGTAGTGCTCCAACTGCGTCAGGAGGCCCTCCTTGTCGGCCGATTTTGTGTCGGACGCGGAGCGGGGGAACCTGGTGACGCTCTTGACCAGCTTTAGCACCATCTCTTTGGTCTTGTGCTCCAGGCGGACCTCGTCTGGAGATGCTCGCAGGTTAGTGCCCTGCGGCAGACGGACGATGCCTGGAACAAAGGGGGTGGCGCTGGGAGAGAGCACGGGGTTCGCAGCGGCGGCAGAGTGAACGGGGTTCGCGGCAGCGGCAGAGTGAACGGGGTTTGCGGCAGCGGCAGAGTGAACGGGGTTTGCGGCGGCGGAATGGGGGAAACGGGCAGGAGGTGGTGGTCCCGGGGCATGCGCGGGCGGAGGCGCAGGCGCGGGATTTGTGGGGACTGCGGTCGGAGTGGGCGGTAATGTAGGGGCTGATGGTGGTGCGGGGAGTGGGAGAGGTGTATGGAAGGGCAGGGGTGTGGATGGTTGTGCGGCCACCACGCTCATGCTCCGGTACCAATCGGAGTTGCTGACCTCCGACCACGCGGCGAGCCCGTCCTGATCGAAGTTCTGCATCTCCGACTCCCGCGCAGTAGCAGGGATCCACTCCCATACTGGCTGCCCCATGCTGGTAGACCTCACATTGGCCGCGGCTGGGTCCCCCATTGCCATATCCATGACCTCGCGGTCGACCATGAGGACCCAGGTCTCCACGCGAGGGTTGGTAAGGGGTAGGGGTGCATGGTGTAGCCGGCCCCCCATGCGCGCATATGCAGTCAGCGGCGCTCCCAGCAGGTGCATGATCCTGAACAAGATGGCGTCGCCCTGCACCCCAGCCCGGCGGCGTTCGTCCCATGGTAGGGAGACGGTTGCCGCGCCTCGCACCCCAGCTGACTGGTGCACCCACAATGACCCACCATCGTGGGTGACGAAGAGGGCTCTGACCTCTGGGTACTGAGGGTAGGAGGGCTCTGGTGCGGGATCGTCAGGGGGATCCTGAGGTGGATCACTAGGGAGGGCCTGGTGGCGAGTCGCTTGGACTGGAGTCTCTGGGCTCTGAGTCGGGATTGCCACCGCCGTGCACCACCGTCTCCATCGACTGCCGCCGGCGGGCCACCATCATGTTATGGGGATTTGGCCGGCCCTGAGTGGGAGGTTCGGCGGGAGCGGTCTCAGCGGCGGTCTGAGGCACTGGAGGAGTTACGCTGGCGACGGCGTCTGCCTCGTGTAGATGGTCCGCCGTCAGGCCCTGTGCGCTGCCCTGAGGGTCGCCTGGTGGGGAGGCTCCCGCCGATGTCGTCGCACCAGGCAGCGCGAGTCCTCTCGAGAGCACCGCGGAGATGTCCAGGGCCTGTACTGCCGCTAGGACTTCTCTGCGAATGTGTTCACTTCGGCTGCTCGCGTCCGAGTCAGAGCCGGACCTGTGGGCGGCCCTCCGCCTGCGCTCAGCCCGTGCCTGCGTGCTTCGGCTGCCTCTGGTCCCCGTGCTGGTGCGGCTGATGTCCGTGCCGGAGTCGGGGTCAGAGTGATCAGGTGCGTGGCTTGGGCCTGGAAGATGCTTGCCATGTGTCGCAGGGCCCGAGGATGCCCTTCGGGAACGCCGACGCCGGCGAGTCTCTGAGGTTGTCGCCACCGCGGGAAGGTGACGCACCAAGAGCTGGGTACCGCCCAAGACGTTCTGCTGAACCCCGCTGTCAAGGGGTACCTGCAGAGGGTCCGGCAGGGCCGCGGCGCCGATGCTGATGAAGTGCTGCAGCGATGAGGGATCCGCGCCTGAGTCATGAAGCGCGGAGGTGGCTGGCGCCAGCTGATGGGGCTGCTGTGGTCGATGCTTGTGGCGGCTGCGGTTGCTGCTGCTGCTGCTGCTGCTGCTGTTGCTGCTGTAACTGCTGCTGTTGTAACTGCTGCTGCTGTAACTGCTGCTGCATCGGTTCCAGTGGCTGCTGCTGAAGCCACTGCTGTTGCTGCTGCTGGTACGCGAGCCACTGCTGCTGCTGCTGTAGCTGTTGTTGGAACGGTGTGGGATATGCGCCCACGGGGTGATGGGTTCCCAGTGTGAACGGCACTGGTGATACTCCCCCAGCGAGGGGCGCTGATTGGGGCAATACCCAATTGACGCCGTTCCATACAGCCTGTGCGGGGGTGCCATCCGGCATAGTATAAGGGCGGGGCACCGCTGTGTAGGGCATGGTGGTGCCTGGATGTGGAATGGGGTGAGCGGAAGCGTAAGCGGCGGGTGATGGGAAGGTGAGGGGCGAGAACAATGGGGGGCGTGACGGCTCTGCACTGACCCCCATGCTGGGAAAGGACTCTGATATATGTTGCGACATACTGGCTGCTGAGCTGATCAGATCGCACGCTGGGTGTGGCAAAAGCCACAGGTGAGCAGAAGGTAGGAAGTGCTCGCCTTTATTTATTCAGTGTCGCTTTCGTGAGGGGGGGAAGGAGGAGGTGAAGGTGTAGGGCTGACTTCTGGAGACGGTGGAGCGTCGGCCAAGGTTTCACCAGGAAGCACCGGTATTGCTGGGTGGTAAGGGTCCGGGTAGTTGAAGACGAAAACCGTGAACCCCTGGTAGTACCACTCACGGTAGTGGCGCGCTGGTGGGATAGCCAGGGTGTATGCTGTCCAGGCGCTCAGTTGTCTTCCACCTCGTCGTCTGAAGAGGAGGAGGGGGAAGGAGGACCGCTCCAAGGACCGCTCTGCCAGAAGGCGCCTGCTGGTGGGTAGGTAGGGTCAGGGGGAATACCCACTTGATGGGTCCTTGTTTCCACCACGCTCTTCTGTATTCTTCTGGCGAAGGGGGTACTGCCATGCACCGGCGAACTCAAAATTTCGCCAGGGCTCCGCGACACAGATTTCAAGTGCCTATGTATGCAGGCAGGGGTCAAGGAACTGCAACCAGAAAGCTCAGCAAGGTCCCAGAAAGCTCAGCAAGGTCCCAAAGGTAACCGGACTTCGTACACTCCCAAAATATTCCAGCCAGAGGGTAAACCAGAGGTGTCCAGAAACTGTCCAGAAACTGTCCAGAAGCCACTAAAAGCGCTGTTTTGAGGGGCTTTCCCAACTGCTGGTGGCCGTGAGGGCGGTATTGAGGGGTTCTAGGGTGTCCTATGGGGTCTGGGGAAGGAGTTTTTGGTGGTGGGGGCTACTGTGGAAGGTTTTGGGGTAGGCTGAAAACGGGCTAAAACGGCTATTTTGGGCTGTTTTTGGCTGTTTTTCGCCTTTTTAAGGCTCTAGAAAGTGGGCTATGAGGTTTTCCTGGCTACTATAAACCGGGGAAACCCTTTAGGGTGCTCCCTGACGGTTGTTTGTAGCCTGGGGCAGACTTGGAGTTTAAGATCGGAAAACGAATGTTGACTTTTCTGAGCCTGGTTGGGCCCCCAGTGTTAAGGGGCGAAAATATGAAGTTTTGGAGATGTTTTCCAAAGGATACGGCCGTTGTATACGAAAAAAAATGTACTTACGGAGGCTAAAATTGCGCCCAGATAGCCGGAAGTGCAGCTCTCCCCCTGTATCACAACGGAAGTTTCAAAAGGCCCGTGGGCGAGTTGCGCAGAGGCGAAATCGCAGCACGCTGATACCAAATGTGCCAGGGGCACGACGACAGATGCTCGGAGATATGTTTTTGATTGAACGTGCAAAGGTACACAATTCGGATTTTTATAATATACTGGATCAGGGCCAGATTGAGGTACAAACGATAATTCGGTTCCGAGTTCTGAAGGCTAAACACTTCTCAAGTGCTCTACTTATTCACTCGTCACTCAGGTTGCAGGGTCAACCACTCGAGAGCCGATGTCACACTTCGGCTCAACGTTCAGTTCCCGATCCGATCTCATTTCTAATTCCGATTCGTCATTCTCGATTCAGATGTTATGCCGACAGGCTGACACGATGACTGCCCCACAGTACTGTCATACTACTGTACTGTCATACTGCCATACTGTCATAGCGTCATACTGTCATACCCCTTAATATCTGATATTCGATTTCATTGTCTTTTCAACCCCGATGCGAATCTGACCATTCTTCGAGGGTCTGACTGAGTTCCACGATGACACCCCCCACAGTACTGTCATACTACTATAGTGTCATACTGTCATACTGTCATACTGTCATAGTGTCATACTGTCATACCCCGGACATCTGGTATTCATTCTCATCGTGATTTCAAGCCCAATTTCACTGTCATCGTGCCAATCCCAGATTACCCCCGATGACACACATACGGACGCATAGACATATCGGCTCACGCTGTGCCTCCGGGCACATCTACACCATTCATCGGGCTTCCAGGTCCATTTCAAGGCGTAGGGCGAACGGATTCTGACACTTGTGAGTATTAGGTGAAAGTTTCGAGGGTTGGCGACAAATTTCTAGCAATTTTAAAAATTGTGTCTATAACCGTGTGGTCCTCAGGGGGGGTAGAGATCGCGACCACTATTTTGAGCCGATATCCGTGAACCATACCCTACTACATCCCAGCCTTCGGATGACTGTCTTACGAAGCGAGGAAGATCCTGCCCCCCGGCAAGCATCAAGCACACGTCGAAAGGGATATAG
>LGRX02006717.1:23077-41332 GCA_001247695.2 Cymbomonas tetramitiformis
GGAGAAGAGACTTGTTGTGAACGGACTCGGACAGATGTGGACCAGCCTCGCTTGCCAGTAGTCAGCATGTAGCACAGAGCACCTGACAGACTCTGAAGGGGCGTACCCCAGCTAGCTGACGGTAACAATTTAATTCTAATGAAATTGTTATCCACATCTTGCAGTCGTGTTCACTTGTGATGATTGCAGGAGACGAATAAGCCATTCCAAGATGGGAAGTGAGGACGATTCTGATCTTACAGTCGAATTGAATCGCACATGTAAAACATGTTCGTGGGGGGACTCGGGCAGTGGGGTTAAAAGAATGGTGTCCAGCGCGAACATTTTGAGGTGGTCCGCGATTAATTTCGGAGACATGCACATTCCGCTAGGAGCCACCATTTCAGGATACTTTTGATGAAAAATGCTTTGTAGGCGTAGGTGTAGGAGTCCACACTTGACTTCTTCTCTTCTTTACGGTTTCGGACTTATACTATTCTACACTTATTAAACGACCGCACGAGGTATGCTTACGATTGGTCAACTACAAGACTTCGGTTTCGTAAATCTTAATAGTTATGCTTTTGCTATCAGTGCATGCTTTCAATACACAATATACAGCAGTTACGGCTCTTTACTTTTATGTTTTACTTTTCAGTTCAGTTCATCTCCCCGAAACGGGTTACTCTTAGAGTTCTTATACATTCAGGAACTCTTTCCATAACTCAACTGTACTGAGTACTCCGTACAACAGTCTAGGCACCTCACATCAACATCATTCTGATCGGTCCTACTGTACTCCGTACTGAGTACTCCTGCGTTTTATACTTAGCCGTTTTTCTTGCTCTTGTGCTTGCCTCCTAGCACAACTCCCCCCCCCTTAGGGAAGGTCACGTCCACGCTGACCACGTCGGACCAGTAAAGTTTTTATACAGATCTTCTACTGTTGCTCTGAATGATTATACAGGTCTCAGCCGCCTGTTGTCTGGGATGACATTACACTTCCCAAGACACACCGCAATAAGGAGATCGACCTCTTAAGCACAAGGGTCGGCCTCTCACCGGTCTGCCATCTGCACTACCAGGCTCCCCCAAGGCTCAAGGTTTCACATCCATTACCACGCTCAAGGTTTTAAACCTCCCAACACGGTACACTTACAGGGGATGACAATAGGTTTGCCAATTACCTGACAGTTCTCGGGATGCCGGCCCGGAGGAAAGGTTTTAAACCTTCACCGCCTCCTCGGAGTGCTAGAGCTTTTACCCAGATCTCCAACTGCTGCCCGGTCGTGCCAGGTCCGGAGCCAATGCTCTCGTGAAATGGATTATACAGATTTCCACCTGTTGCCTGGTCGCACCGAGGCTAGAGCCACTGCTCACTTGGATAGATTACCCAGGTTCTCACCTGCCGCTTGGTCATACCAAGGCTTAGAGCCACTGCTCAAATGGATTATACAGATTTCCACCTGTTGCCTGGCTGTGCCGAGGCTAGAGCCACTGCTCTCTCGGATGGATTACCCAGGTTCTCACCTGCCGCCTGGTCTCGCCAAGGCTGGAGCCACCGCTCTTCCCGACGCTCCCCAACGCTCTCAATCGCTAAGACCACTCGCGTCAGATTCCCATCCGCCCTCAGGTATGATCGTCACCTCCGCTCGCACTCCCGCTAACGCTATCGGTTCCGGCTCAAACTCGGGCGGGTCACTCTCAACAACAGCTGACTGGACTAAAACGCTCATCTCGCTCAGATCCTCCCTGACAAGCAGTTCAGACAGGAACGCATGCACCTCTTCATGTAGGGTCAGGTTGTGGAAAAGCTGTTTTAACAGTGCTGACGGAATCCCATACAAATTCTCTCGCGCTCCCATGCCCTTCGCGAACACACCTCCGGCTCTCATCGCGCGCCCTCCTTGCGCTACTTTCTCGTGCCTACCGTGCTGCCGGAAGAACTCGCAAGGCGTATCGGAATCGCATACTCGCAAGGGTGTGCGCAACGGAACGTTGGTCCAGATGTGCGTGGGCTTCCTGTATGCGGTCCCGTATTTACAGTACGTGACGAGGTGCGGAGCCGGTAGATTGCTCATGCATCGACGCGTGTGCAAACCGTGGGGCTCTCTTCCCTTCGGGTTCTCAATGAAGTATGCTTCGGGCCTCAAGTACCGGATGATCTCCAATGTCCTACGAACTCGCCTGTCCGCAGCACGCAAATCTCGGATGCCTACCGTCTTCGCTTGGCTGTACTCTGTGCAAGGTGGGCTAGCCCAGACTACGTCGAAGTGTCCTGGTCTGAACTGTCGATAGTCCCATCGCATGATATCCTCGCAATGTGTGGGGCCCCACTTGGGCTGAATGTCTACAGCAACTACTTCGCTGTTGGGAAATTGCTTAGTGAACTGCCTCTCGACTGACCCGGTCCCACAAAACAATACAAGAATCCTAGACTGGCCGACTGGCTCCTTCTCAAGTGCTGCGGCTCCGTTGACTGGCGGCAGGGTGCTCTGAGCAGATACTCTCGCGAAAGTTCCTACTTCCTCATCAAACCTCTCCTCTGGCACCCATGGCATTGCTCCGTCTACCTTGAGCTCCTCCGATAGCGTGGTCCATACCGCTCCTGCGGACTCGTCGCGTCTCTTACGGACCCTAAGCTTCTCTCGCTCCACTCTCTTAGCCTCGATCCTCTCAAACTCCAACAACGCTCGGTTGGGAACACCGGGCCTGCCGGCTCCGTCCCACTCCAGATCCTCTCGGGTCTTCCACTCGTTCTCACCGCGGGGCATTCCTGTCCACTTGACCAGGTACTCTGTCCACCTCCTGCCCTGGCGCTGGCGCGTGCGCGAACGCTCCACCCTCTCGACGTGGGTTTCCTTGCGCCCGCTGACGTCCAACGGAGGAGGGGGAATCTCCTTAGCTCTCTCAACGAAGCGGCTGCCCGACTCTACTGGCGAAAGCCGGTCCACGGTAAACACATCGTGCACTTTCCACTGCTTAGGCGTCTGCAACCTATAGGCCGACGGTGCGCCTCTATCGCTCGCGGGAAGGGCCATCTGCCTGTCGCTGTGAAAGACTTCCAGCACCCGAAGGGGCCCAAGGCGCTTCTTAAGCAACTTCTTGTGCAACCCGCGGTCGCCCGGCTGAGTGAGGTGCGTGGCATCCACCCAAACCTCATCGCCTACCGCGTAACTCCTGGACCTGTGACGCGCGTCGTACTGGGCGATCTGTTGCTGCTGAGCTAAGAGCAGCTTCTCCCTAGCGAGCTGCAACTGGCGAACAAACTGGCGGGCTGTCTCGTGGGCCGTACCCTTTTTTACTGCTGCGCCCCTCCCCCCCTTAGCTCGGCCTCTCCGTGATGCAAGTGCTGCCTCCACGAAGAAGTCCAGCTGAGAGGCCGGAGCGTGACCATACGTCAGTTCAAAAGGGGTGAATCCCGTGACGGCGGAACGAGAGTCATTAATGGCGTACTCGACCGGGGTACACCATAAATCCCAATCGTGCTGGTTGGCGTCGACGTACGCGCGCAACATGCGTTCGACCGTGTGGTTTGTGTGCTCTGCCTGCCCATCACCTTGAGGGTGGTACGGCGTGGTAGAGGCAACCTGGACTCCCATCAACCGATGTAGCTCGAGATGCATCTCATCCCTGAAGCGGGAGTCCCGATCACAGACGATCTTCATGGGAGCGCCGTGCAAACGCCACACTTGGTCGAAATACATGCGCGCGATCTGTGCAGCTGAGCTGTCAGCGTAAAGCATGGGAACTACGTGCACCATCTTGGACAACTTGTCCGTGAAGGTAGCAAACGCGTCGTACCCTCGCTCTGTGCGGGGCAGCCCAGTGACGAAGTCGATACTAACCACTTGCCACAGTCTTACTGGGACTTGCAGGGGGTTAAGCTGACCGTCTGGATACCCGTTGCGTGGCCGGGTCTGTTGGCACACAACGCAGGATTTGCACCAGTCGGTGACATCCTTGCTCATGCGTGGCCACCAAAAGCGACGGGATACTCTGTCCAGTGTCTTATCCCTTCCTGTGTGCCCTGCTGCTGGGGACTCGTGTGCTTCGCGCATCACCAGCTCTCTGAGGGGGGAATCCTGAGCTAGCACTAGCTGATACCGCCCTTCTGCCACTCGCCATATCATGTCGTCTACCATGCGAAATGTGTCTGTCCTCTGATGTGGGGCTGCGACCAGTTCCTCCTTCAACGAGCTGAGGTACTGGCTGCGTTCGTATTCCGCTTGCAAGGCGCGGACGAACTCATCAGCCTTCAGTGGGCCTGATGCTGCCCTGGCCCTTGCTGCAACCCCTGTAGTGACTAAAGGCTCGTCGGGTTCTGCCTCACTGTCCTTTCGCGCAGGCGGCGCTCGGGGCTTTGCCCTGCTGGCTGCTGGGGCCCACACCAGAAGGACCGGCCAGCGCAGCGGGGGTCGACCTCCATCAGGGGACTCGAAGAGGTGGTTGGGACGACCTTTTTCGTCCTTCGTGTCAAAGACTTTGACCGGATGAAGCCCATACTTGGGGTGAATCAACCGTCTCCAGGGGGCGTCATAGTCTGGCAGAAGGAACATCGCCGAGGTGTTTTCCGGATCGGCGCGCCACTCAGCAAGGAAATGCCGAAGAATTCTTTCTATCAAGTCTGAATCCTTCGTGTAAGGGGGGTTGCACCAAACGTGTTTCCCGCGCCACTTTTCCTTCAAGCAATCGGTCCAATAGGTGTCAACCTGCCGGTTAACGCCCATGGAGTCGCAACACGCGTCAACGTCAAACACCCCGTACTGGGCTGCTATCTCCTCAAAGCGCTCCCTGATCAGCTTCCAGTCCTGGCGATCTACGACCTGGTCGTAGTGGGAGCTACTTTCTGGGGGCTTAACGGGCTCAGGTACCTTTCCGGCTGCCTTTGGATGACTCTGGGCCTCAGGGTGGGGGAACTTCGGGTGACTCTGGACTTCTGCTGTGGCCTGTTCCCTAGCTCGGTCTGCTCTGGTCATGACTGCTAGCGATTCGGCATCCCTCAAGGATTTCTCGCCTACTGCTAGGGTGGCAGCTGCGTCCAGCCAAAGGGCCGGCGACTCTACCCACGTGAGCCCATTCAGATGGGTGAGCTCACCAATGACCGGTGCTGGACTGGTGGGAGGGAAGGACTCGTCCTCGGAATCACTATACTCGAAGGTGGCGCCTAAGACAGATGTGGGATCCTCGTCCCCTTCGCATATCTTGCCTTTCGGCTCAGAGTACTCGGGTCCATCAGATCCATCGGTGGTGCAATCCACTGCCCCGAGGACAGAGGTAGGATCCTCGTCCTCTTCGGACCCCTTGCATGCCGGTGCGGAGTCTCTGGGCCCATCCGTGGCGCGATCCACAATCCCTTTTTCCTTCAACCCTTCTCTGGCTGACATTTCCTGATAGTCTGGTCGCCGGGACTGCGCGTCTTGTACTACTAAACAGCGCCCTGGCACGTGCTCCATCTGATGGACTCCTACCTCTACCAGGTCCTCGTACCAGCGAGCCTGACGTCGGCTGAGCTCCCTAGCCGGGGCGAAGAGCCACTGAAGGGGTTTATGGTCTCCCATGAGCTTAAATGATGTGAAAATCAGATAATGTCTCCAGGTGACCGTGGTGCAGTGATGGATGGCACAAAGCTCCCGTTCCCCAGCGTGATAGTTCTGCTCAGCGCTGGAGAACTGCCGGCTTTCAAAGGCCAAGGGCTGTAAGCCTCGTCCCTGATCCTGCATGAGTACACCCCCTAGTGCTACTCCACTGGCATCTGTCTGCACAAAAAAGGGTCTGGAGCCGTCTGCTGCACCCTTTTGATCGGGTAGGGCCAAGGCTGGGGAGGAGATCAAGGCAGTTTTTAGCTGTTTAAATGCTGCCTTTTCATTCTCGCCCCAGGTCCAGTCCACGCCGGATTTTGTGAGGCGGGTCAACGGGTACGCGATATCTGCGAAGTTCTGGATGTACCTCCGGTAGAAGCCACACATGCCCAGAAACTGTCGCACGTGTGTGACAGTTTCTAGGTCTGGCCAATCACGTACCGACGCCACCTTATCCTGCTGTGGACGACATCCATCCCGATCCACCACATGCCCTAGGAACCGGACTGATCGCTTGCACAATTTGACTTTCGACTTTTTGAGGTAGACTGAATTCTTTCGGCATGCCTCCAGGACCTGGCGGAGGTGGTCGAGGTGTACCTCATGGGCGCTCTTACCCGGAACCTCAGCCGAGAAAATCATGATGTCATCTACAAATACTCTGCAAAAGGGCAGGTGCCCGAGGTACTGTTGCATCATCCTTTGCCAGGTACTTGGGGAGTTTGACAATCCCATAGGCATGACCAACCACTCGTACGCTCCAAAGTGCGTAGTCATTGCGGTTTTCTCCACGTCCACTGCTTTCATAGGGACCTGCCAAAACCCCCAAAGGGCATCCATCGTAGAGAAGACGGTAGCCCCTTGTAGATCATCTAGGAGACTCTGGACATCCGGGAGGGGGTACTTGTCCTTGACTGTGATCTCATTGATCTGTCTGTAGTCAATGACTAGACGCAACTCCTTGGGATTACTCGGCTTGGGGACCATCAGCACAGGGCAGCCCCACGGAGAGGCCGAGGGTCGTATGTACCCTTTGGCTAAGAGCTCATCTAGCTGTTGCCGGAGTTGCCGCAACTCCTCCTGCGACAGCTTGTACCCTCGCCGGTGCAAGGCGTTCCCATTCCAATCTGGCCTGAGCCGGACGCCGGACTTGAATTCCCTTGACTGGACTGATTCCGGCAGCTCTGTGCAAATGACATCTGCGAACTCCTTTTCCAGATCCCTAAGCTGCTGCCAGATTTCCGGCGACACCGTCTCGTCTATCTCGTCCTCAGGCGGTTCCGGGGAGGCCTGAGCAGTCTGTGGGGCTGGCGGCGAGGTAGTACCTGGCGGGGCGGCCGGTACCGGCGGGTCTGTGGTCTGCGGAGCTGGCGGCGGGACTGGTGCCGAGGCTCGCGACTTCTGACTCTGAGGACTCGGGACAGTGGGGAGTTTTGGTCCCGGTGGCTGCTCGGTAGAGGGGCCACTTTCAGCACCAGGCTGACCGACTGCTGCGACCTGGTCACGCCAACGCACTCGCTTACGCCGTGCTCGGGGTCGTCGCTCCGCGACCAGACCCCGGCCCTGCTGGAGCGCCGCGGCTGCCTGCGCGTGCCAGGTGGGTGGCTTCCCGGCCGCGTGATCCTCTATCGCCTGTCTACGCACCGCTGGCGGAAGCAACGCAAATGCTCCGTTCGCCTCCTGTTTGCTAGCGAAAAAGCTGAGAGGGTCAGGGTGATCCCCGGCCTCGTCGACCGTACTCGCAAATCCCTGTGGCCTAACATCCTCGACCACCGCCCCTACTCTCTGCAAATGACACGCTCCTTCCACGTCACTGTAGCCGGACTCGGAACTGTCCGAGACCAACCCTCCCGGCCCCTCAGACTCCTCAGCTCCGTCCGGCACCGCTGCGCTGGGACGCACGCTGACTTCACCATCCTCGGACCCGGAGGAGGGTTCTGACGCTAGGCCTGCTACAACATCGTGGGGGGAATCTTCGTCGGAGTCTCCCCCCCCCTTGTTGCAGGCCAACGCGCCAAAAGTCCCATCGGGGCCGAGGTAGACGACGAAAGCCTGCTCCTCTCTGTTTCGGAGGGTCCGCAGGTCCCGGCGAGCCCGACGTTGGCTCAAAAGGACTCCCTGTACCAGCGCCATTGCCGTGTCCTTGGACCGACTGGGGTCCGGTGACCCCGGCGAACAGCCGGTGATGACGACCTCTTCCCTGCCCTTGGTGAACCGGACCGAACCCCAGTTCTTATAATCCAGCGTAACCGGGGAAAGGTTCGCCAGCCAAGGACCCCCCAGGATGACATCCACCTTGAGGTCGAGTGGCATTACCCGAAGCTCAACCTGCTGGCCGTAAGACCCCTTCGACGTCTCAGCAAGGAGCTTGGGCCTGATGCAGGAATTAGCATCATATGTGGTGCCGTCAGCCACTCGAACCCGCATGGCTTGCTCGTGGCGCACCGGCTTGACGCCGGAGAGCCTCTGCAGTGTACTCTTTGCGATGATATTGGTGGATGCTCCCGAATCCACTAACACCTTGACTCTGACGCCCGCAATCCAGGCCCAAAACAGCAACAACGTCGGTGTGCGACTGTGCCTGTCGAAACTCCTCGGGCGCGCTCCCATCGAGGACACCGCTGCCAGGGACTCACACCAGCTCGGACTGATATCGCCGTCCTGCATTATGCAGTCCAGGCGGGTGACTGACGTTTCTGCGTCGGAGTCACAGTCCGGGAGGCAGTAAGTACACGCGTCCGCTAGCAGGCCGATGGCGACTGCTTTCTGAACTGCGCTGCGCTCCGGGAAGTCTGGGGGGGACACCGCGACTTGGACTGACGCTGCAGCCAGTTTAGCCGCTATGTGCTTTCTGACTTGCTCGTCCCGGTGCATCAGCTCATTGTCTTGCTGAAGTTCCCTATTCTCCCTTTCCAACTCCTCCTTTACGAAGGCGTGGAAGTCCGCATGGCGTTCTGTTGAGGTAGAAGCCGGGTCCCTACCCTCCAACTCGTACCTGCGCTGCAATCGAGAGGTTCGAAGCGCCTTGTCTTCAGGAGTCAGCCATGGTCTGCGTTTCCGGCCCAAAGCCTGGCGAGCCCTGCTTTGGGTCAACCACGGCCGACTGGGCTTTGAAGTTCTCTCTGGTGGTGAGAGTTCTTCTCCCTCGGCAGGCTTGGGTTTGGCAACGCGAACAAACCGTCCGAACTCCTGATCCAAGATGGCTTTGCGTCGGCGATTGAACTCGCGCACCCTGACGAGCCGCTTCAAGCGCTTATCTAACTCTTCTCGATTCAACTGGGGCTTACTAGTCGTGGGTCCAAGCTTCTGGCTCATCCGCCTTTGCCCTGCCCTCCAAAGCGCAAGGGACTTGACCGGCCGGACCTCTGACTCTTCCAGCTTTAGATACCTTTCTAGCGCCCTGATGGCGGAACGCAGGCGAGCACTTGGCTGCTGGGCCTGAAAGGCTCTCCTAACTCTGGGGGGTAAACGCTGAGCTCTGAACTTCCAGTGCCCGCGAACTCTCGCAACATCCGACCCCTGGTTCTCCAGGTGCTGTTGGTAGACTGCCCGTGGCTCAACTGTGTGGCTCGACCGGTTTTTACCCCGGGTGTCCGCACCGGTGATCCAACAGAGCAGCTCCCACGGCTCCTCGGGACGCGGAACTGAGGCGGTTGCTGGGGTTCTGGCGGACTTCCAGAAGTTTGCCTGCTCTCTTTGGACGCGCTGCTCGACCTGTTCCCGCTCAGGAGGCTCTGGGCTTTCCGTGCGGGTGGCGGCTAGCATGTCTAAACCTTCCTGCTCATACCTCTCGACTCGACTCTGGCTCTTGAGGTGGCGCCTGGCGCTGCCACTAAGGTGTCTCCCACACCTTCTCCACCTATCATGCAGCACCTGCATCGCTGTGGACGCCGGCGCGGGGCCCTTTTGTCCCCCTGACCCCGCAGTGACGGGGCCCGCGCCCTTTACTGCGGGGAGGACGCCCCGGGCTGGGGAGCGTCCTCCTGGACAAAATCCAAACCGATGGCAGCCAAAGCTTCCTCCACCGACTCGTCCCCTATCAACGCCAGGGTGTCCTCCAGGAGGCACTTGGCCCACTCCTTCGGGCGCTGGCTCGCCTGCGGACAGTCGCGGGCATAATGGTCCATGCTCTTGCACAGACGGCAGCCCTCGTACTCTGGGGAGCCGAGTCGTTGCCCTGTGGGTGTCGGAGCGCCAGCGGATGTCGCCATGGCTAGCAGCTCCTCCGTGACATCTACGTGGGCCAGCAGCTGGACCGAGCGGCTCGTCTTATCCTGGCTCTGCCGCAACTCCCGCTCAGCCTCTATGGCCCAAGTCAGGAGTTCGTGGCGGCCTTTACTGGCCGTCCGGCTCAGAGTCAGAACCGAAGCGCCTTTCCTCTCGGCTATAAGGAAGACCTTCCTCCTTATCTCCGGTATCAATCCCGTAAGGAATATCTCCAGCAGCTCCTCTTCCGGCACCGGAGAGGTGAGCTCGTGGGCAGCCAGCATGCTCACGATGTCGTGAGCAAGGTGCACCCCGTCCCAGAACTCGCGGACCGTGCGAGTCTGTCTGTCCTGACTTTGACGCACGCGACGCAGGAACGGACCGATCGACGCCATTTCCCCCTTGTCGGGCATCACCAGCTGCGCCAAGGGAACCACTATATATATATGACGTCCAAGGTGAGGTTCTTACCTTCCCGAGCTTCCGTCAACACCGAAGAAAGCTCGCGGTACTCGGAGCTGAGTTTGCCGAAGCAGTGTCTGGCCACTTCTGACAGCAGGGAGTGGTCCGACAACACCTTCTCCTCACCCCCGCTCTCTAGTGGTCCTAGACGCGCCATCTCCATGGCGTAGCGCACCGGCTCCAGTTCCCGAACCTCCCTGACCTGCCGAACAAATCGGAGGAGCCGACCAAAGACGTGGGACGACCCCTCCACCTCTGTGTGGTATTTGTCCACTGCCTTCTCCATGGCTCTGGTGGCCTCCTTGAGAGCGTGCTGCTCGTCCTTACGACTGTAATGGCTCCGGGGCTCCCTGTAACGAGAGGAAGACGAGAAGGTGAACTGGCTGTCGCCATCCCCGTCTTCGCCATCGCCGCCAGGGTCCTCGTCCGGACTCCCCGGGCCTCCCGGCCCTCCAGGGTCACCGCCCCCGAGCCACCAGGACCACCATGACTGCCGGCACCGGGCATCTCCGAAAGCTCGTTTGGCTCCGAGTGCTCCAGTTGAGGGACCATCCCCCCCCCGTCTCCCGGTGTGTCTGCCGCCTTAGGAATCGGAGGTGGCATCACAGCCGGAAAGTGGTCGAAAGCACCGGGCCACACGTCCGCGGCGCAAAACCCACACACCGGCAGGTACACCTTTTTCATGAACGCCACCACACTTCTCTTAGCGCTCGCCTGACACGCCCACATACGCACCGGGCTCTCCTCGTGCCCGCACCCACAGCGAGCGCAGCTCTCTGCGACGGACGCCAAGGCCGTCGTGAGACTGTGAATCACCTGGGCCCCGAGGACCCTGTCCTCGTCCGAGAACTTTGTCTTCAGGCACTGCCTGATCTGGTTGGAAGGGTGTAAGCACCCGGCGACCTGACCAAGGGTGCGATACCTACGAGCAGCGTCGTAAAACAGGCGCTGGGCATCGATCCCCGAGGTGGCATACCCGACCACGTGCTTCCGGAGGGCGTCGCAGACCTGTATAGGAAGGGAAATAAAGTCCCATGAGTGCGGTGGAGACGCTGTCACGTCCGCGCGCGACTCCTCCGGAGGGCTTTGAACGTCCCGGTTCTCGACGTCACAGGTGACGACGGAAGCCGGCTCTACCAGCTCATGTCCCTCTCGGGAGATGGGCGTCTCCTGAACCGGACTCGACGCTGCCGCCGAGGGCCCCCGAGCGTCTGACTCCACGGGCCCTGGGGGCGAGGCCTGAACCAGGGCGAGCCTTTGGACTTGTGACTCTATGACCGCCTGCAGCCTTTCCTCCAGCTGGGCCTCGGCTGCCGCTCGCCGCTCCTCGGCGGCTACCTGCTGAGCGACGCTCTCGTCGACAGCCAACTGCCGGGCAGTCTCCCGGGCTTCTGCGGCCAGCCGGTCTGCAGCCCAGCGCTCTTCGACAGCGCGTCGCTCGGAGACCCTGCGTTCCTCGGCAGCGCGCTGATCGGAGATCCTGCGCTCCTCGGCAGCTCTTTGACTCTCTTGGAGTTGCCGAGACAGCTGTTCCAGGCGAGCCTCGGCAGCTGCCTCCCGAGCTTGCGACTCCTTCTGCCAGGCTTCCTTCAGCTCTTGCAGGTCCTGACTGTTCCTGCTCGAAGTGGACTCCGGGGACGACGACGTGTTCCCTGAGGAAGTCGGACCGGGGTGCGGGGCCGATGGTGCTCGACTGGGCTTCCGGGTGCGAGGCACCGGGCGACTGGGGCTGCTCGGCTTAGGCGCCTGAGTCCTGGGCCTCGGACGTTCCGCGGGATGCTCTTCCTCCGATGAGGACGAGAGGGGAGCAAACCGGTTCGACCAGTTCCCACCGGGGGCTGCGGAACTCGGAGGTGCTGCACCTGACTTCCTAAGACCCCTGTGTGACTTCCGGGTGCGGCCGCTCATTCTGACGGCCGCGACGACCGCTCTCCTTACCTCCTGGAGGTCCGCCCCTTGGCGTACCAGCTCCCCTGGTCTGCCGGCGTTGATGGCAAAGACAGAGAATCTACACCTCTCAAGGGAGTTGTGAGGGTCCTCGCGTTTTTGCTGCATCAACACCCTGGACTCGGAGACTGACTGCTGGTGGATCTCCAGGCGATAAGCGCCGTCCTCGGAGAGCCCATAGTCCTTGAGCTGGAACCACATTAGCCCCGACAGCGGGTGGTCTTTCCCCAGGCGCTTTAGGCCTCGACGGATGTCCTGCCACATAGACTCCTGGTCGGAATCCGAGCAAGAGCTGACACCGGATGAGGTTCCCGCCTTCCTTACCGGACGGCGGGCACTCGTTCCCTGGGACGAGTCCGAGCTGACTGGGGTCGTCCTGGGGAGCCGGCGCCACTCGCGAAGACACCTCCTACCCATCTGGGTCATCCGGTGTCTCCGGGCTCCAACCCACCAGGTGCTCCTCTCCTTGGCGAGCATCGTCTGCTGGTGCCATGCCATGAAGACAGCTCCAGCTTGACGTCTGCCTCTGCGCCACAGACCCTGTGTCTGGACGACATGCTGGCGCCATGCTGCGAAAGAGGACTCGACCCGGCGCCGACTGCCTTTGTCAAACAGGCCTTGAAGTTGGGCGACCTGTTGGGTGACGTCATTCCACGCTTGGAATGCCAGGCGCTGGAGCTCGCGCTGATGCGCTGACTGGTCCGTCCTGGCCCTCCATGCGACCCACGCAAGCCGCGCTGTTGCGCGCTGACGAGATGGCAGGGAGACTCTCGCACGTCGTTGCGCTGAATTCAGCGCCCAGGTGCTCCATTGACGGAGGGCCAATGCGAGCATGGACTGACGTCGCTCTCCTCGCCAAGCCGGATTGGGCTGGATGCGAGACTCGCGCCCCCGTGACTGGACGACGTCTAGCTGCTCTGGGCGCCGGACATCATCAGACTCCCCTTCTGCCGGGGGACTCCAGTCACTGGCTCGGTAAACCTCAAAGCGCCCTGGGGCACTGATGAGATTCCCTTGCTCGCTCCCCACGAGGGAAGAGAGGGAGGATGCTGCCGGTCCCGACGTCGGTTCCTGACGGACGACCCTACTACTCGCACTCCTGCTGGACGCAGGGAGTGGGGAGAAGGGAGCTGCCGAGGGGTTCAACCCCTTAGCAGAGCGGTCCGAGTCCGACCCGGAGCCGGCGCCTGCCGCCGGCGGTGCCGGAGCCTCGGGCGACGCACGCTTCCGGCGCGCCGGCTGCCGTAGCGCCGAGCTCAATGCGAGCTCGGACACTGGCTCAGCTCCACTGACCCTCGCTGGTGAAGGGGCTTTTGGTGGCGAGGCCCTGGGGGGCCCACCAGACAACCCTGGAGGGGCTCTCAGGGGCGTGCGCGCCGGTGTAACCTCGAGGGCTTCACCGCCGTATTGGCGCGCAAGCGCGCGCCGCACTCCCCCCCCCTCTCACGGGAGCGCCAATCCCGGCTGTCTGACCCGCCAGCTGCGCCCCAGAACTCCCCAGAGCCTGGGCCAACCGACAGGCCCGCAGCGCGAGACCCCGACCGACCGGACCCCACGGCTGAGCCGGGGGCGGCGCCGGCCCGACCCCCCCCACGCCGGCCCGACCGACCGAGGCATTCCTCTTCATCTGAATACATGGGCATAGTATGCGTGCTATGCGTGAGATCTAATTTAGCTAAAACCGAAAGTGTACACGACACACGTGGCAACTAACACCCGATCCCAGGAATACGCCACTCGCGCGCGAGCACAAGTAAGCACACCGGCCGAAGCGCGGAGATTCCCGAATAGGGGGGACTAGAAGGCTAAATTAAAGGTAGGGGAAACCCCGAACCAACCCCGAATTTCAGCAAAGGCTTACGCAAAATTGAAAATTTTGCGCAGCGCTTCCGCCGCGAAGGGTCGGAATTGCCGAAAAACGGAGGCGATTTGGTCTTCCCGCACCTGCGAGTCCAAAAGCACGGATATGCGTGCTATGCGTGTATGCGTGCTAGGACCAAGGCAACGCTCGCACCTTAAAGGATTGTCGTCGAGCTAGATTTCTCCACACCGACGCGGCTCCAAGCAACCTGGAACCATCAATCCCACACACCACCGCGCAACAAGAACGAGAGCACAGGCATTCTCGATTTCGTAGTGCAAGTACTCGCTAACTAATCGCACAAGGCGGGGCGGGTTGATCAGAATTTGCGCAAGAAAGACAAGGAAGCAACGTGAAAACACGAACTAATTACCATTTTGTAGGAGTCCACACTTGACTTCTTCTCTTCTTTACGGTTTCGGACTTATACTATTCTACACTTATTAAACGACCGCACGAGGTATGCTTACGATTGGTCAACTACAAGACTTCGGTTTCGTAAATCTTAATAGTTATGCTTTTGCTATCAGTGCATGCTTTCAATACACAATATACAGCAGTTACGGCTCTTTACTTTTATGTTTTACTTTTCAGTTCAGTTCATCTCCCCGAAACGGGTTACTCTTAGAGTTCTTATACATTCAGGAACTCTTTCCATAACTCAACTGTACTGAGTACTCCGTACAACAGTCTAGGCACCTCACATCAACATCATTCTGATCGGTCCTACTGTACTCCGTACTGAGTACTTCTGCGTTTTATACTTAGCCGTTTTTCTTGCTCTTGTGCTTGCCTCCTAGCACAGTAGGAGGGAGACATGGGCTCGGTGAATTAAGAGACGAAGGTTGGCGTCATCCATAATAAAAATGTAGGCGGTAAGAAGAGAGCGGGTGATAGCGTTGCCGCAAGGGACTAGCCCAACACTTAGCGCGGGTTGCGCACGCCCGATTATTGTATCATTGAACTGTACGCAGACACATCTTATTCGGCAGAGATTCCCGAGATACGTACATAACGGTTCATTGGAATGATCAGGTCCGTAAGGAATGGCCTGAAAGATTTATTTTAACAATACGTTGTTCGGAAGATGCATTATGAGTCAAAAAAATGACGTTTATCTATTACTTCAACCCCTTATATTTCGAAACAGCCGAAGGTCGTGGAACCCGGGTCTGACACCCATACTCACGTGCGACAATCGTATACGATTGTCAAGCAGGTGCACTAGGTCATGCACTGCGTGTATGGAATGATGAGAACGCTGTATACGGAAGTAGCGATAATGGTAGCTGTGTGGAGTATGCAGGGTATGAATAAAACACTACTTAGAACTAACAATTATTTTCTTATAATAATTGTTACAATTATCATGTTGTTAGAAGCCAAAGTCCAAGTCCTCGTCTGGCATATCCGCCGCACAGTTGCAAGCTCCTAAATATTGCTCTATACTCTCACCGCGCTGCTCCGGTAACAATAAATCATTTATCTTGTCCACAGGTATTTTCAGATTTCTAGGCGTTGCCCACCTCCCCGTCCAAGGGTTCCTCGAGGGAAATCGATCGAGATGCATCAAGGTAAAGAATAGGAAACACCGAGTTCGGCGTACATAACGGTATCCTGCACTGATTTCGTCCAAGTCCCAATTTCCCAAAATGATAGGCCTTTCGCACGACACATATACGTTTTCCGCATTACAGTTTACGCAAGGTGTATGACCGAAAATGAACACATGATTTATCATATGTTCATCCTCGTCAAAACCATCTAACCAAAGCAAGACGCGCTGAACCTGCCGGGTCAGCGCCATTTCTCAGGAAGTTCTTGAACGCGAAAATAAATGAATAAAACTCGCTACAACACGTCTTAAGTAGGCATGGGAGCAAGGTATTTTTTTCCTAACGGCAATTGCACCACTTTCCGTCGTCATCAGGTTCCGGATTACAGCCTGTGCCCTGGTCAATCAACTCCGGAATGAAATCGGTGGGAACCGCCATTGTTTTTGGGGTAATAAGTGCGCCAGGGTTGGCTTGCGTTGGAGTGTACGTATATTGCGCAGTAGTGGCAGGATACCGATGCGCATCCAACAGTTGAAAATACCATGTTTCCCGAGTCTCGCGGATAAACCTCCATTTAGCCTCAGAGGGGTCATGTGTAGGAAACAGCGCAGGATCGACGAACACTTCTTCGCGATATAAAAACAAATTCCAGGAATGGCACACACAGCATTTTTCGTATTCGATATACATACGTTCAAGTTCAACAAGTGCGTCTTCCATGAACTAAGGAGTATTCATATTGTAGGAGGCTAGGTTGTTACTGCGAAAATAAATGAATAAAAGACATGTAACATTACTTATATAACAATAAATTTCGCGGGACTTCCTTGCAACACGGTGTTGACAATCGTGTACGATTGTCAGAAGTGTCTGGAGGGTAGTTTTGGTATGCACGGCGTGATGAAACATATTGTTTTTCACACATGTACGTATACGGTTTATTTGTGTACACCCACGTGACATAAGTGTTAGCTACCAAGCATACGTCTCCTCATTGCACGCGCTAGCATCAATTATGCGCGTTACGGTGCAGATTCTGAACATACGCCCGCAAACTGCGCATCTCCTTTCATCTTCCTGCAGCAGATCGCTTTCCAGCTCTGTCAGGGCACCGTGCGTAGTTTCGCTGTAGCGGTGTCTATTTCGCCAGCCCCGCCACTCCAAATCTGAGTATCGGTGGTAGATCCACCCGCCCTCATACCAGTACACGAGATGCCTCACCCCGAACCTTTCGCTGGATCTACGGCCGTGATGGACGTACATCGGCCAAAAACTCCACCAGTGATAGGTCCTGAGATTAACTGCATGTTGCCCGAAGTCCTCCCAGTCTTCTTCAGCTTGTTGCCGCGCTCGCCGCCACAAGCGGAGAATTAAACGGTCTTCAGGAACCCATTGGGCTTGTTGTAACTGGCAGTCGCGAAACGTAAAAGTATCGAAAGGCCATATCCAATACTGCAATATTCCAATATTGGGCATACTGGTGAGGTAGTCTAAGGTGCGGGTCGTGGTTCTATGTGACGAACGCAGGTGTGTGCAAATGACCTCCGGTTACGACTCCTCCAATATATATATTCTAAAACTCGGAACCTTGGACGCCCCGATATGTCTATGTGAAGCACACCTGACACCCAGACTGACGTGTGACAATCGTATACGATTGTCAAGCAGGTGCACTAGGTCCGACAACCAAACTCACGTGTGACAATCGTATACGATTGTCAAGCTCTGTCGTTGGGTTCGACTCCCTGACGCACGTTTGACACTCGCATGCGACACCACTGGGTTATACCCCCTGAGTTCCTGGTCAGGGTGGGAGGGGGGAGTCAGTGTATATTCCTTAAGTATGAAGAAAAAATTTAAATTTTCTTAAGTATGGGAAAACGCAGGCGTCGACGCGGGCCGACGCGTTACCCTCCTTAAGTATGGGCTTAAGTATGGGAGCCCTATTTTCGAAAATCTTAGAATGTTAAGAATGTTTGGTCCGTCCGTCCGTCCAAAAATTGGTCCGTCCAGTTGGACGGACGAGTTTTTGGACGGACGGACGGACGAAATCTTGGACCGATATTAATCCCCCTGCAGCGCCGGATACATTTTATTCGCACAGGTAAAATGAAAGCTCCTATTGCAAACCCTACAAGTCAGCGCTGGAGCTAGTTTACTGTCGCATCCATCGACATGGCAGCGGTGGTATTCAGGGGCGTTTCGGGGCATTTTCCCCGCACGGGTTTTGGCAGGCGCGTTGTTTCCGCCTCGGTTTCTTGAGGTCATTGCAGTTTCCGAAGTGCTAGGTCTAAGAAGTGTTCTTCAAGAATGGCTTCCGCTCGCTTGCACCAACTAGGGCGCTGAGACGCAGTAACTGTGCATGCATGTGTGACGTCAGCTCAGTATAAATCGAGGACAAAACCGCCCAAGCATTTCTCGTACGTCGATGGATCTGGGATCGGATCCGACATACGAGAAATGTTCATGCACGTGTGACGTCAGCTCAGTATAAATCGAGGACAAAACCGCCCAAGCATTTCTCGTACGTCGATGGATCTGGGATCGGATCCGACATACGAGAAAAGTTTATGCACGTTTGACGTCAGCTAATTATAAATCGATGACAAAACCGCCCAAGCATTTCTCGTACGTCGATGGATCTGGGATCGGATCCGACATA
>LGRX02006719.1:0-16254 GCA_001247695.2 Cymbomonas tetramitiformis
ACCCAACTCGATGAGAAAAGCTGACTGACCTAGATTTCTCTGTTTTCTTACAGGTGGGTGATTACTGTATGGTAAGAAGTATGGGCGACAGGCCGTTCGGTCCCGTGTTTGGTACATGGTATAAGCAGCTTGCCTCTCGGCTTTGTGTGGTGCCCTGTGAGTTGTGTGTTGCACAAGCATAACTCTGCTCTTTTCTGCAGGTACTGGGTACAGACAGCCCTTAAGCCCTGTATCCGGTGAGTTTGTGACCACCGTTCACTTATGAACTTATGGGAAGCAGACAGCAGCAGTGTACCAATGCCACTAGCAGACTTATTTTTAGAGAAGGTTGGAAGGCAGCAAGATGTCGATTCAATTCTGTTGCCCTCCGGTAGTTGTGACAGCCGTTCACTTGGAGGCTCGTGAGGAACAGTCAACACCGGTGTGCCAATGCCACTAGTGAGTTTATTTCTTGAGTCAGCAAGTAAACAGCAAGGTGTCGATTCGATTCTAAAGCCTACCAGTGCTTGTGACCACCGTTCACTTTTGAACTTGTGAGAAGCATACAACGCTGTACCAATGTCACAAGTGGGCTTGTTTCTCAAGACGGTGTGTAGAAAGCAAGATGTCGTTTCAAATCTGGAGTACACCTGGGGTTGTAACCACCGTTCACTTGGGGCTTGTAAAAAACAAGCAGCAACGGTGCACCAATGACACTAGCAAGCTTGTTTCTAAACTCAGTAAGTAGACTGCTAAGTGTCGGTTCAATTTTGAAGCATACCAGTGGTTGTGACAGCCGTTCCCAAGGGAGCTTGTGTGAGGTATGTGAGTGCTGCAACCGTAAAGGAATGTCCGAAGCTGTAACTTTGTGGTGTGAATTCTGCTTAATTTCAGCTTGCTTCTGACTTTCTATCATAGCCGCTCTCTCTTTTGTTCTTTTCCTATTGAGATCGAGGTAGCTTATACACAACGGGTCAGGTCTTTGGGGTGAGATTATTAGAGAGAAGTAAAAACCTCTTCTTCTTCGGCTGGATCTTCTGCTTCTTCCTCCCCCGTCAGTTCCACCTCCTGTTTCACCCAGTCGCAGACAAACAGCTGTTCGCCCCTTTTGTTCCCGTGGCTTTTTACCAGTGAAAGCTTCGTGTTTCGCGTGTGTCTGATTAGGCCAGGATGCGTTTTTCAATTTTCCCCGCTCTGTTATTTCCGATCGTGAAAACAAGACTTCCCTAAGCGTCAGTTCGCAGTGTCGCTTAAGTTGTAATGTCGGGTGCTTGGTGCGCTTTAATGTCTTGCGACCTGTAATCTCTTGCTCCTTTAATTCTGTATTCTTTCTCTCCTTACTATTTAATGCTCCTGTGATGTCTGTCCCAATCCGAGACCCGTTTCTGGTGAACGTAAGTAGATCGTTTCTGTTAGCCTTGAGTTCCAATCTAACCGTGGCGCACCCGAGATGCTGTGCGTTAAGCGTCTGTTTTCCCCGCTCTGTTATTTCCGATCGTGAAACCAAAACTTCCGTGAAAGTCAGTCCGCAGTATCGCTTGCGTTGTGATGTCGCGTGTGCTTGATGCGCTTTAATGTCTTGCGACCTGTACTCTCTTGCTCCTTTAATTCTGTACTCGTTCTCTCCTTTCTATTTAATGCTACAGTGATGTCTGTCCCAGTCCGAGATTCGTTTCTGATGAAAGTGAGTAGATCTTTTTCGTTTGCCTTGAGTTCCAATCTGACCTTGGTGCACCCGAGATGCTGTGCGTTTAGCGTCTGTTTTCCGCTTTCTCTTTTGATGTTCTTTTTTCTCCATAGGGCTTTACTGAGTCTGCAAAATTGGAACTGGCCAAACTCACCTGAGCCCAGGCGAAGTTCTCGTAAAAGTTCACATAGTATCGCTTCTTCGCCAGGATCTCCAGGAGGGCGACGTAGTGCCCACTCCTGGCGCAACACCAATTTTCCGTGGGAGTTTCGGGTAATGAAGTTTTCTTTTCCAACACAGGTATAACAAAAAAGGCCAGTAAGATTTTAAGAAGCAACCTGAGATTTGCTATTCCGCCTATTGCTGCAATCTTTCCCTCAGCACACCTTCGCTCAGTTTCATACCTTGTTCTTCAAGAGTCGCCAGGTACTCTTCTGCTTGCCGATCGTCGCCATATTTAAACCCAATCTTCCCTCCAGCCCACACTCCATACGTGAAACCCTTTGTCGCTACCCAGGTGAGGTACTCGTAAGCGGTTTCGTTTGTGGTAATTTCGGCAAACGAAAGAGAGCTGTCGTGCTCTTCGTTGATTTTTTCCAGGAGGCTCTCAAAAAACAGCTCGTACTGCCCTTGAAGATGCGGGTCCATACACTCAGATGCCAGCGCGCCCTCTATTTTCGCTGCCAATTCCTTAGTGCTTATCCAATCGGCGTGCGTTATGGTTTCAGCCATATCTGTTTCAGGGAAAAACACACAACAGAGTTAGCGACTCTAATGTTTTTGTTAGTTTTGCTCTTTTTTTGGTGTGAGACTAGCGCTGCCGTCCAAGCACCCCAAAGGGGTGCTTTTCCGGCAGTGCTTTAGATTATTGTTCAAGTATTTTTCGCCTTCACTGCCTGCGGCTTTCGCCGCAGGCTAACAGGGTGCATATCACAACAGCAAACCGGAAAAGTTCGAGTAAAATACCTCAAAGGTATCCTCTCTACTTTTCTTCTACAAAAAAATATCAACAAAAAATGTAAACCCTAAGCGGGTTTCCTCAGGTCAAACTTGAAATTCTTGAGTTAGTGAGAATAACATTAGTGTTGAATTGGAAACAAGTTATTAACTTGGTATATATTTGTGTGGAGAAATATTCTTGTAAGTGTACGGCAAATAGTAATTGCAATTAACAATTTAATTTGCTAGTCTGGGTACCCCACTTCGGAGGGGGGAGAGTTTTTGTGTATAATTCCTGTTCCAGCCCATACAGGCGCAGGCGACGCGACGCGACGTTCATGACAGTGTCACCAACTTTCGTTCTGGGAGCTTTGCGGACTGCGTCTCATGTCGCATTAAAATTTTGGCGACCATGTACTGAAACGAAAGTGTGACCACCACCACGACGACGACGGAAATTCATTTTGTGTATAATTCCTGTTCCAGCCCATACAGGCGACGTTCATGACAGTGTCACCAACTTTCGTTCTGGGAGCTTTGCGGACTGCGCTGCGTCTCATCGTCATGTCACATAAAAACCTGGCGACCACGTACTGAAACGAAAGTGTGACGACGGACGTACACGTACACGCATTAAACGCCGCATGGGCCCTCCGTCGGAGACGGGAGGGTATAAACTTGATACGAATTTACGAAAGTCCGTTCAGATTTATTCGGGCCACTAGGTGAGCGCATGCTTCCGCTATTACAAGGAGCTTTCACATGTGAGGCGTAATCGCACCCTGAATTTTGGAAGTCATCCACATTGGACGCTGAACGATAAGGAGACGATACCCTCCGCTTCCAGACCGACTTGGGCGATACAGTGATGGGAGTTTCACTCAATTTTCAGTCTTTCAGGTCCTGTCCTTGCTTTAGGACTCTTCGTCCCATGATCCTTTGTATTTATAGCTGACATGCACACTTGACTGCTGCAAAATACCTGCGAATAAAGGATCGGTGTCAATATCTTGGCTTACCATAGTGAACTGTACGAAGTATATTTACTGGTTAGCGTTCTCAGGTGTCTATCGACCGATTAGGGTTCCGGGTAAAAACAAGCCGACTATTTTCACACTGATCCATACCCAGAAGGCAACTGTAAAACCATGCCAGTATCAGTGTGAGTACACATGGTACCAGGCCAGTCGTGTTTTCATTGCTTGCAACGTTCTCTCGAGAGTCGGACAAGAATTTTGAAAACGTCCCTTCGGTTGCGACTGGGAACGGTGCCGCGACACGCTGCTGCGAACGATGCGCCTTGCACTAAATTAGCCTCTAGCAATTTCTGGTATTGAAGGTGAGATGTGAAATCCCGCCTGAAGGCTTGGTGGAACAGACCTTCACTATAATTGCTGCCGTGCAGGGTTGAGATCTTGCGCTGATTTTCCTCGCGGACCAAGGCACCACAACATATTTTTGGCTATTCAGTCAGTACACCTCTTGTTAAAACGGTATATTTGAAACGCCTAACTTCGCCAACTTGGTAGTCCTTTCATGGTGGTAGTCATTCATGCTACCCGATATCACTGCATCCATATGCATTTATCAAAATGCAACCACGTTTTCTTGTCGTCGCGTTTTTATCTGTTGGCTTCACTGGCAATTTTGTTAATGGCATGCTATCCTCTTTCTACCTTACAAATTCTCATAGAGCCCTTCGCACGAGCTGCTTTCACGCCAGAACCTGATTGCGAATATGCACTGATATTTTATCCGACGCCTTGTTGAGCTCCCTATCAAGTCCTTGTCTACGCTTTTATGGGAATCTGAAGTCAACTAGTGCGGCATGCAGATTTCCCCAATATTGTATACGGTTGAAAATATCGAGTGCTTGACTGTGCGCAACGCAAGCCCTGACGTGTCATGCGTCTATCGCAGGTGTCGCGTGCTCACTTTCCGTTGTGGTGTCGAAATGTTCTCTAAAATCGGTAAGCTCAAATCCGCCGCCAGGATCTGTTGCTGCGCTTACAATGAATTGCGCACAGCAACCTTGGATGAACGGGCAGCAACAACACTTGCTTCTGGATACATTGTTCTTGTCCAGGTTCCCTAGCGAATCTAGCACCAGTTGGCCTTGTTCTGTAAACAGGTGTTTTCCTGAACGACAACGTGATGTGTCAGATATGCCTATCACGCGCGTTTCCTAAGCAGTGTGTTCACGGCAATCACTGGTGGCGTGCGGCTGTTTTCCCAGTCTTTCGCGAAGTGCGGAGATTATGCTCGGAAATGCGTGTCTTTTCCAGGTGAGTTCAAATTCGGCGAACTCGCTCTGAACGTTATTGTGCCGCAGCTGTTGTCCGCCGTCTTCTTGATTTTCGGCTCCTTTTGCCCTCCACAGCAGTGATCGCAAACTCAGTGAGAACTGTGGCGCAGCTCTCTTTCCAAAGACAAAGACGTACAGTCGTGGGTGCAAGCGCGGAGAAGCTTGTTGTGCCGCCACACTTCCACAGGCTTTTCAAGGGGGTTTGGGTTGAGAGTGAAAGGCCTTGGAGGTTCATCCGGGAGTCAAGGGTTTCGCGTTTGTCGAGGCGAGGTCGTTGCTCATACAGGCACGGGGGCGGGAGGTGTGCTGGACAGTAGCGGCTCTTGGACAGGAACGAACGCCTTTACTGCAGCCTCGACCTGGAAGACCGTTTGCGAGAGCCACACCTCCAAAGGACTGCTGCAATCAGGTGAGAACCACCAGTGACAGCCGTGCCTCCTTCGCTGCAAAGCTGTGGTTTTGCTCCGCTTGTTAGTGTGTATCAGCCGCCACCTGTGAAGGCACTTGACGCCACTTAAGGTCAAACCCATGCTTCAACAGTTGTCACACTCTACATAAACTTCATGCCATCACTCTTTTCTCCAACTAAGAGGCCGGCATCGTGGCTTGGCAATAAACGGCAGTCGGCACGGGGCATCAGCGCTGCACTCCAGTGGCGAGCTGCCAATCTTGGGAGGCATAGCACGTCTGGTGCGGCACGCCCCGGACGCTGCACCGGAAACTTGGGTCGCCGAGACCCTCGGGGTGCATCAAGCTTGATAGGTTATGAGCACCACAGCGCAACAGCAAAGTGGCTTACGAGACGATGTCGATGCAGGATGCTTGCAGCAGATGGAGCCTGCTTGCCTACAATCCGCAGTCCGAGTTGCAGGTCGCAAAGTCGACCTCGCACCTCGTTGCGCCGTGCAGCCCGGTCGAGGCTCGCAGCCGAGAACACCAGCGAGATGTTACACATTGCTGGGGCGAGCCTATGCGGATCATGGAAGCCGATCTTTCCACAACTTGACCACGCACACCACGGAACGGGCAGCTCTTGTCAGTCGGCAGGCACTCGTTCGTGCATCCGCTGGGCAGCTACGATTGTGGTCCAATAGCACTGGGCAGGACCACTACGAAACATTGGGGGTGCCCCGAGATGCCACGGCGGCTGAAATCAAGAAGGCATATTTCGGTCGCGCAAAGGAGTGCCATCCAGGTCCGTGGCTTCGAGTTTCCCTGCGCCTGCAGCCATTAGACGGGGGTGTAGTTTTCCGTGTCGGCAGCACTAGTCGGTGTCTACCGTGTTTGTTTTTGTGTTGGCTCGTTTGGTCTGAGTGTGCATATTTGTGTACCGATGTGCTTGGACAACCCGCATCTAGTTTGGTTGCTCGACGTACCCAGACCGGTATCAGAGCCTTCAGCGCAATTCACAGGGACACTGGTGTTCACCTGCACTGCAGCTGGGTTTCCTGTGTCGACCTGGCCTGGGCCTGAGCATGGCAGACCTGCAGTGCAGCGCTGGATGGGTTCCAAACTGCCCAACACCTTCTTTTGCTTATCCTTGGGCCGATGTCTTTGGCGCAAGAAAGCCACCGAAGGACAGGTACGCTATGTAAGCACACTGGGGGCCAAAAAGTTCAGCACACACTTCGGGACACTTATCCCGATTCTCTGGAGCTCACTGGTGGAGAATGCGACCCCCTAAGCCTCACTGGGCCACCTGAGCACCTCTGCAACTGCACTGCTGTGCCTCTGAAGCCGGTCCACCTGTACCCCCTGAGCTACCCGAGCCATTTCCCCACCATCAAGCCTGCGCTCAGAACCACCACCCTGCTCGCTGCCTGCCCCAAAGCCTGGTCTCAAGAGGGCTCCTCCACGTACCACACACCAAGTGTCTCAGACAGTCGTCCCAATGGCCTGAGGATGATTGAGCGAATTACTTCCTTCTGACCTGGAGCGCCCGCCACCAATCTGCACTTACAACCCCCTACCCCAACACCAACTGTATGGGTTTGAAGCCTTGGCGCCGGCACCCTGCGGGTAAGCTGCGATCTAGAGTACTGTGCTCCTCATGTGCACCGCACCCCTTGTTCTGCACTGTTCCTGCTTGGGGTCCCGTCTCCACCATTCATGCCTGTGTGTCCCAAGCCCTCCCGGTGGCCGATAATTCACCAGCCGGACGTCGCCTTCTCGACAACCGTTCATCAGTGTTAGTTCCGGCACAGCCAGCAACCTCGCCACGTGGGCAGGTGGCAAGTTGACGAGACGCCACATGTTCCCGTACAACCTGATGTAAGTGGTGATCGCTGCTGGGATGGCCCCCAGGGCTTTGAGGGGCCCGGCATGTGTCGACTCCACCCACCACCCTTCTACCCACATCTCGCTCAACACCCTCCACACCAGTTCCCCCTGTGCTGGCACCCCTTTCAAGAAGCTGGGTCACCCACCTGCCTGCCCCCATCAAATTGGCCACCCCTTCCTCGGCCACGGCCATCGTCTGCTGTGGTGCCCCCCTCTGCTCCTGAGTCCAGACCCCGCGCTCTGGGCCCGGCGATAAGCGGTCATCCCCCTCTGCCAAGATATCCTGGGCACGCAGGTGATGAGACGAGGCCCCTTGGCTGGGCCCGCTTGCACCCGCGGGCACCTCGGCAGGCCGGGCCTTCACGGTGCATGTGGCTGGGCCCGCCTGCACCCGAAGATTCTTTGCATCCTGCCGCACGTCTTCCATACTCTCCAAGAGCCGTGATGCCATCGTTCCTGCCTCGCCTGCTCCACCGGAAGCCTGCCCTGACTGCCCATCTTGCGGTCCCCCAGACCCTTGCGTCCCGCCACCATTACCATCCTGCCCGGCCTGCGTAGCATAGTCCTCCTCACCATAGTATCTCCTCAATCGCGTCCTACCAAACCCTGTCCATCAGCGCCAACCTCTCCACCTCCTCTCGCCAAGCCCCCTCCCCATGATCAGGGTTGAGGTCCATGCCTCCCCTCACACCCTCCATCAGCCCTGCGCCACCACCTCTGGTTGGGCATCGCCCCTCAGCCCGCCGGATAATCATCTCGATACGCGTCCTCACCGCAAGGACCGGCCCCACATGAGACGAGAGTCCTTCCCATCATCTCTGCTCCCCGTCCCCCGACCCGTCCAATCATCCTCCACAGTATTCAACTCAACAGTGGAGTGGCCGTTGTTTCCCTTGCGCGCTGCCTACCGCTGCCAGTCCTTGCCGCCCGCCCCACCAGATGCTACCCTCCATCAGGCCCTTCCCGCGCAGTGGACGTCCCCAAAGATGGCAACCTCTCCACCAGCCAATCAATCAGTCCCCCCGAACCCTGATTACCTTCGTAGTTCTTGGGAGTCGTGTTCGTTTTTTAAAGCGGTGCCAAAGCACCAAGCACTGGATCACCAGCACCGCGTGTCACCGCCGCCTCGCAGCCGTCCCTCCCATCACCCCCTCCACCAGCTCCGCCCTCGCGCCAGCACACCTCCACGGGCGCCAGCCGCCGCCGCGGGACCGCTGCCCACGAGGGCCAACCACGACCTCATCATGCGGAGACGGATGGTGATGGCCCCTCGTCAAAAAGTACCTTTGCTGTCTGTGCGATCCCCCCTCCCGAGTGCCCTCCTGGCGGTGCGCCGACTCGGGCACCCACACAGTCCAAACTATAGCGAATTTACAACAGTCACCTCACCACCCAATGGCCGGGAATTAAAGGCCTAGGCTCCCTGCTCGGGGGGCAGGAGGCCCGACGCATTCGCTTGTCTCGAGCCTCGCGGGTCGCCCAGTGTCGTACACCCAGGGAATCCATCCACTTGGCGCTGACAAAACAGCAGAGGAGGCGTCCCCCACGCCCCTCCAAGACGAGCCCTGTGGAGTAGCAAGGAGGCTGCCCGTGACAATATGGTGCTTTACACGGAAGGGTTGGCAACCGCGTTCCTTCACACCGAAAGGCACCCCAACACCCCATCGCTGTACGTCCGTGACCTAAAAGAGAGTTTGCTGCAGCGGGGGGTCTCCCACACCTCAACCCCCCTGGCCGTCCGATGGGTTCATACTCTTCAGGACGGCTCACGCTCCCGGTGTATTTTTTGTTGCCCAAGCCGATGCAGCAAGGGTTAGGCCTCCCCAGGAGGGAGCTAGGTGGGTGGAGGCAGAGGATGGTGAGGTCCGCAGTCTATGTCCTACCTTGATTTTGGGGAGCACTTCGGTGCCCGCATGTATTTGGTACTTCCCCATCAGATAGCCGGGCCAACAGTAGTTGCCATTTTCGGGGGGGGGCGGGACCGGTACCGGGACTTGGTGCTCACGTGCACTGCAGCTGGGTTTCCCTTCTGAATTATTTGCATTGGCCTTGCCTGGGCTTGAGCACCAATATGGAATCTTCTAGATCGGACATGTAGTTCACAGCTGGATGGGATCCCACTTTCTGTTTTGCTTAGGATGCGGTTCTCTTTGCTGGTGGTCTTCGAAAGAAGTTGGTGTGCGTCAGGCCTTATAGTATGCATGCTTCACACCGCGCATTATGTGATTGGTGCCCTGCGTCGACTCCACCCTGCGTCTGGATTTCGACTCTTCCTTCTGGAGGATGGCAGTGCTAACTTCAGTGGATTGATTCCTCGTGTGCCACGTCGTTTGTGCCAGATCTGCATCCAAACGACAAGGACGCAAGTGCTCGATTCCAAAAAATAGCAGAGGCATATTCTGTGCTCTCCGACGATGAGACGAGATTCCAGTATGACCAGATGGGCCACGCGGAATACCAGCATGAGCAGCAGTACCCCGGTGCCTCCGAGCCGTCTGTTAACCCCTTCGAGGTGTTCAGAAGCGTGTTTGCGGATCTGGGGGTTGAGGAGTACTTTGTGAAGATGCAGGAGGATCTAGGTGAAGCGCTGGAAGGCGTGAAGGCTGGGAACAACGCAGAGGCATGGAAATTCGTACAAACGTACCGAGTGTTCCTGTTTTCAGTCTTTGTGCCTCTTGTTCTCGTGTTAAGGTTTCCAGCACTTGTGGTCGCAGCTGCTGCACGGATTGTTCCGGTCGTGGCAGTAATTGTCCGATTCATTATGGCAAATCCAGTACTGCGGACGCGTATCGTGGCGTGGCTATGGGAGCAGTACCAAAGGGCGCATGATGAATACCAGAGGAAGCAGGCGGAAGGGAACTCGCAAAGTAAAGCACAGGGCAGAGGTTTTTGGCGGCGCTCCAAACGAAAGTAGTTTGAGTTAGGCACCGTGAGTTGCATTTCCGACATTGCAGGTAAGGAGGTGTGGGCCGCAGAGTGGAATGGCAAAACAAATCCATTCAAAGCCATGATGATTTTCGTGCTTTCAGGAAATGACGTGTCATCATTGTAATGTAGCGCTTGTCTGGATGCTGTTCGATTCAGAAGTATTCAATTCGGACTTAATCGGCATCGCCACAATAGTGTGGAGGCCTTCGTCTGGGCATAAGGGCCACACCGTAAGTATACAATTAGTGGATGGGTTCCGTGTCAGTCATTGCCAGTAGCGTGCAAATGGCGTTTCAGTCGAACGAGACGCTGTGTCAGCGTCTGAACTCCAATTGGTAAACAGCGATAAAGCAGTAGCAACAGATTTTTTCAAGAGTTTAAGAGCCTACAAGTTGGTAGAAATAGTGTGTGGTTTCAAAGGGATCGAGCCGTAACCCCTCCTGATGATGAGGAT
Organism: Cymbomonas tetramitiformis; assembly: GCA_001247695.2. Classification (NCBI taxonomy): domain Eukaryota; kingdom Viridiplantae; phylum Chlorophyta; class Pyramimonadophyceae; order Pyramimonadales; family Pyramimonadaceae; genus Cymbomonas; species Cymbomonas tetramitiformis. The sequence goes on from LGRX02006719.1 coordinate 10,573, forward strand.
TTGGTGGCGTCTTCCTGAGACTTTATCAGACTGTATCGGTTGCACTTGATATGGAAGATGGTAGTACAATGCATTATTTAGATGCGGAATATTCTCTTCTGCTAAGATTTCTCATAAACGTGTTTTTCGATGTTATTTTCCCAGCAGCGGTGGTTTTTCTTGCACTTTTCGGGTAACGGGGCCTCAAGATGCTGTGCATTTGAGTGTCCGATGCCTTGCTCAGCTGGCTTCCGGAAGCATGGTACATCGTAATGGTTGCAGATTTGCTCTATGAACTGATGTCAAAACGCCTTGCCCCGATATGACAAAGCCAGCTTGCTACTATCCCGTATAGTGTGTCCACCGAACCGAATCAGTCATCCAATAACTAACCTAAGCTTCATCGCGTGACGAGGATTCCGCCCGAAATATCCACTCAACATCATTTCTGTGCAACCCAAAACAGAAGTGGCGCGACCAGGGCCCTAGCAGATGTCCCTACACACAAATGCACCATTTTGTCCCCCCAACACCTAGAGGCATTTCCGGAGAGTTTGCTCACGGTCGCTCCAGAGAAACCTCGATTTTGGCGAAAATTCACCTCGATCACCGAGTCAATCCCCCAACTCCCCATGATCATTTCGGTGGGTCGGGCATCACAAATGACACACAATTAAGGCTGGGAAGTCCATTTTAGCCCGCGCGACTTTTCACGCCAGTTGGGAAAAGCCCCCTCGCCAGCTTTATATGGGTTAGTACCTCTGCTCCTTGTGAGTTGGAGCCCGGCCAAATCCTTTGACCTTTAGAATCTTGGCCTGATGTCAATTCCCTAGCTCTGTGAGTTAGTGGTTCTATAAGGAAACTGTCATTCATTCATTCAATTCATTCAAATCATTCAATTATGACTGTCACTCAGCAAAGCTCGAATCGCAACGGGCCACGCAGTTGAAATTTCCATCTGACGATCGCCAGAAGCTAACGATGGCATCGCCACCGTAGTCGCGTGTCTAAAGCCGCGACGCCACCCCGACGGCATGGCATGGCGGACCCGATTTTCAGCGTGCACATGGTGAGATTGCCACCATCTGAGCGCGCCACGTCGGATCGATAATTAATCAATTCGCGGCGATCGTCCGATTCACTTTTGCATTGCATAGCAGACGCGAGGTTCAGACATATCAAATCGTTATGGCATGGCAGGCGCGATGTTCGGAGTGTGCATTTTCGTGATGCAAGCAGCTCGAGCGCGCCACGTCGGCATGATAAACATGATAAACAACTGTGCCGTCCGAAATCACGGACGCCTAGTGGAGATCTCACGATTATTTATTGCTCGCTGCATTCGCATTCGATGATTGCATGATGGCTGCATTCGCATGCGACGCATGCATGATCATGTGCTACGAATGCTTGGTTGCTTTATTCCTAGCATGCGAAGAATGCATGAACGCCGCATTCGCAGGCGACGCATGCATGAGTGCATTCGCATGCGACGCATGCATCATCGCTGCATTCGCATGCGACGCATGCATCATTGCCGCATTTCATACGTTCGATGCGGCGAGCATATGCAAACATTGCATGCCGCGTCAACGCTATCGTTGGTTGCTATATTCATGGCATGCGATACATGCATGATCGCTGCATTCGCATGCGACGCATACATCATCGATGCACTCGCATGCGACACATGCATCATCTCTACATTCGAATGCGAATGATCGCGACATTCGTGCGACGCACCGTAGATGCTGTCTACCGATTGATTTGAAACGATTCTGAATTTCAGATTCTGAAATGTCTGATTTCAGTCGATCGTGTGTGACCGTGACATGGTGTCGGGGCTGTCACCTCTGCTCCTACCTCTGCTCCTTATTCCCTAGCTCTGCTAGTGGTCCTATCTGGAAACTTCCCTAGCTCTGTGAGCTAGTGGTCCTATTCGGAAACTGTCATTCAAATCATGCATTTCCCTAGCTGTGCTAGTGGTCCTATTCGGTAACTGTTCCCTAGCTGTGCTAGTGGTCCTATTTCCCTAGCCCTGCTAGTTCCCTAGCCCTGCTAGTTCCCTAGCCCTGCTAGTTCCCTAGCCCTGCTAGTTCCCTAGCCCTGCTAGTTCCCTAGCCCTGCTAGTTCCCTAGCCCTGCTAGTTCCCTAGCCCTGCTAGTTCCCTAGCCCTGCTAGTTCCCTAGCCCTGCTAGTTCCCTAGCCCTGCTAGTTCCCTAGCCCTGCTAGTTCCCTAGCTCTGCTAGTTCCCTAGCTGTTCCCTAGTCCTGTTCCCTAGCTGTGCTAGTGCTAGTGGTCCTATCCGGAAACTGGCATTCAATCAACCTCTGACCTTTATCGTCTTGGCATCAAGTATACCATTCTCACGTGCTACCTCCACTGCGAAGGATGCCTTTATAGACACTTTATACGATTTTGATCGCAGCTACGACCCGTACGGTCCGCTTTTTGTTGCTGCGCCTTCCACCTCAGCGCCTCTGACTCTGTCCAAGGTCTTGTCCCTCCCTGTGTGACCTGCTGCAGGTGCTTCATGAGCCTCCCTCAAGACCAGCTCTCTCAGAGGGGAGTCGGGAGCTAAGACCACCTGATAGCGCCCTTCCGCCACTCTCCAGATGATGTTACTCACCAGTCGAAAATGCTCGGTGCGGTGATGCTGAGTGGCCAGTAGTTCCTGCTTCAGGGCTGAAAGGTACTCACTGCGCTTGTGTTCTGCTCGTAAGGCACGCAGAAACATGCCTGGTTCCACCACACCTGCCTGGTCCCTGATCTTGGCTGCTGCACCCTTGAGAGTCACTGCTGGTGATGCTGAGGGTCTTTCCCTTGGAGCCGTGATCTCTTCGAAGTGCTTTCGCTGCGGCTTAGCCAACACTACCAAGACGGGCCATGGAATGGGCAACTCCTGCAAGGCTGTACGGTGTCCCCTTTCTTCGCCAGGAGAGACGAACATCCGGTTGGGCTCCCCTTGCTCGTTCACTCGGGGTATGGTCTCTGCAATCTCCATTCCATACTCTCGCAGCAAGGGCCGCCAGTCAGCCTGCGGGAAGTCAGGCAACAGGAACAGCGCGGCTGTGCTCTGGGGGGCGTGTCGGGCCTCTGAAGCATAGTGCCTTAGGATGTCTGCAATGCTCACCTTGGAATCCGAGAAGGGTGGGTTACACCACACCACGCGACCCCTCCACTGTTCCTTCAGGCAATCTGTCCAGAACGTGTCCACCTGCCGGTTCTGCCCCATGAGGTCGCAGCATGCGTCCACCTGGAACCGTCCACCCAACACTTTCGCGTACTTGGCTTGCAGTCGACTAAACTCGGACGGAATCAGCTTCCAGTCCTGATTGTCTACCAGGGGTTCCCCAGGTTGCATCCTTGGTGTGGGCTGCTGCTGTACCGCTTCTGGCTGCTGCTTCTCTGCTGGTCGCTGCTCATTCTGGGCTCGTGTCTGGACTCCTGCCATTGCTGGTAGCGCGGCCATCCTCTCCACTGTGACCATAGCGTCCAGCCATAAGTCCGGTGTTTCTGCCCACCAGAGACCGTTCAGCTGAGTTAGCTTACCGGTTACTTTGGGCTCAGACACTGACCGGTGGGTACTCACCTTCCTCCTCGTCCGACGAGCTGAGCTCTAAGTCCAGGGGTGAAGTGGGGTCTTCCTCTTCTGCAACCTTCTTCAGGCCAGCCACCACGTTCTCCTCTTCTTCTGATTTCCCTTTAGCTCCCGCTGCTCTTCTACCCTCCTCTGCAGATACCGGCTGGTCAGTGCTCGGATCCACATACCCAGCTTCCTTAAGCCCTTCTCGCGCCGTCGCCTGCACATAGTCCGGTCGCCGTGAAGCAGCGTCTGGTACCACCAGTGTGCGTCCTGGCACGTGCTCCATTGCGTGCACTCCTACCTCCACCAGATCTTCATACCACCTGGCCTGGCGTCTGCTGAGCTCACGTCCAGGTGCAAATAACCACTTCAGTGGAGCATGATCCCCCATCAACCTGAACTCCGTGAAGATCAAGTAATGTCTCCACGTCTGTGTGGTGCAGTGGTGAATCGCGGCTAGCTCTCGCTCACCTGCGTGGTAATTCTGCTCGGCTGAAGAGAATTGCTTACTCTCGAAGGCTATGGGTTGCAGGCCCTTGCCTAGATCCTGCATCAGCACGCCAGCTAATGCCACTGCACTCGCATCAGTCTGCACAACAAAGGGGTTGGTGCCGCGATGAGCTGCTTCCTGATCGGGCAAGATCAAGGTCGGTGCAGTGGTGAGAGCGGTCTTGAGGCGTTCAAAGGCATGTTCCTGCTCCGGTCCCCATTCCCATGGCACTAGGTTCTTAGTTAGCTTGGTCAAAGGGTGCGCTAAGTCAGCGAAACCCTGTATGTACCGTCGATAGAACCCAGCCAAACCCAAGAACTGTCGCACGTGCTTCACCGTCTCCAGTCGCGGCCAGTCCCGTATGGATGCTATCTTGTCTTGCTGTGGTCGGCAGCCTGTGCGGTCAATGACATGTCCCAGGAAACGTACTGAGCGTTTAAAGCATCGTAGCTTGGACTCCTTCAGCTTGACCTTATTCTGTCGACATACCTCCAAAACTTGCCGCAGGTGGTCCAGGTGCTCCTCGGGGTTGCGTGAGAAGATCATGATGTCATCCACAAAAACTCTGACGAACGGTAGGTGGCCCAAGTACTTCTGCATCATTCGCTGCCAGCACGAAGGACTATTGGACAGCCCCATTGGCATGACCAACCACTCATAAGCTCCAAACGGCGTGGTCATGGCGGTCTTCTCCACTGCTTCTTCCTCCATAGGAACTTGCCAAAATCCCCACAATGCATCAGCTGTGGAAAAGATGGTTGCTCCTTGCATGTCATCGATAAGAGCCTGCACGTCCGGTAAGGGGTAACGGTCTTTTACAGTGATCTCATTGATCTGTCTGTAGTCAATTACCAGCCTTAGTTCCTTCGGGTTCGAAGGCTTGGGCACCATCAACACCGGACTGCCCCATGGCGAGGAAGAGGGGCGGATGTACCCTTTTGCCAGAAGCTCGTCTAACTGTACACGCAGCTGCTTCATTTCCTCCATGGATAATTTGTAGCATCGTTTATGCCGAGCTCCCTCCTTGTACTCAGGGTCCAATACCAGCGGCGATTTGTGCTCTCGATCCACCACGCCCTTGGGTAGTTCCATCCCTACCACGTCCTGGTACCGCTGCTTCAGCTTCACCAGCTCGTCCAGGATCCATTGTGGTACCTCTGCGTCCTCCTCATCCGGCTTGGCCTCCTTGGTCTCACCTTTGTGCTGCTTGACCTTGCTGTCCGCGCTGTTGTTCTGCTCATCACTGGGTGTCGCCGCAGCAGCTGGTGCCTCCTTCCTGAAACAGCTATGCCCATCTTTGCTTTGCCCTGTCTCAGCTTCTATAGGTGCTGCCAGTACTGGCTCGCTAACTCTGCGCGATCTCTTGTGGTTCACCCCTCTGCCCCTCCGCTGCTCCTGCTGCAGACGCAGTGCCTGCCCTGTTTTCCACAAACAATATGCCTCCTCTTCCCACTCAGGTTCCAATTCCTCCGCGTGGTGCTGTGCAGCCTGCTCCCTGCGCTCTCGTGGAAGCATCTGGAACGCCTCCCATCTGGCCCTTGTGGGGCAAGGTCCCCAGTCTCGCACAGCGGGTTGCGCTGATGTGGGGCATGTCACCGGTCGCAGAGCACACACCTGCTCCTGTGCC
>LGRX02006720.1:0-15952 GCA_001247695.2 Cymbomonas tetramitiformis
CAACCCTAGCTTGCCGTAGCTTCTGCGCAACCCTAGCTGGCCGAACCTTCTGCGGAATCCGAGCTTGCCGAACCTTCTGTGCACCCCGAGCTTGCCATAGCTTCTGTGCAACTCGAGCTTGCCGTAGCTTCTGTGCAACTCGAGCTTGCCGCAGCTTCTGTGCAACCGGAAAGCACGGCCAACTGCAAAACCCTAGCTAGGCCGAGCCTTCTGTGCAGCCCAAGTTGCCATAGCTTCTGTGCAATCGGGCTTGCCGTAGCCTCGCAACCGAGCTGGCGAACCTTTTCACTTTAACCGAGCTTGCCATGCTTCTGTGCAATCGAGCTTGCCGTAGCTTCTGTGCAACCGAGCTTGCCGTAGCTTCGCAAAACCCTAGCTGACGAGCCTTCTGTACCTTAAATTTGCCATAGCTTCTTGCAGTCCCGAGCTTGCCGTAGCTTCTGTGCAACCCCGAGCTTGCCGAGCCTTTTGTGCAACCCAGAGCTTGCCGTAGCTTCTGTGCAACTGACTTGCCGTAGCTTCTGCAAAACCCCTGTGACTGAGCCTTCTGTACAGCAAGTTGCCATAGCTTCTGTGCAATCCGAGGCTTGCGTGCTTCTCTGTGCAACCGAGCTTGCCATGGCTTCTGTCACGACCAGGCTTTGCCATGAAAGCTTCTGTACAACGAGCTTGCGAGCCTTCTGTGCGGCCGAGCTTGCCGTAGCTTGTGTGCAACCCGAGCTTGCCATGGCCTTCTGTGCAACCCGAGCTTGCCGTAGCTTCTGTGCAACCGGGCTTGCCGTAGCTTCTGTGCAACCCGAGCTTGCCGTAGCTTCTGTGCAACTCGACTTGCCGTAGCTCCTCGCAACTAGCTTGCCGTAGCTTCTGCGCAACCATAGCTTGCCGTAGCTTCTGTGCAACCCTAGCTGGCCGTAGCTTCTGTGCAACCCGAGCTTGCCGAGCCTTCTGTGCAACCCTAGCTGGCCAAGCGTTCTGCACCCTGTTCCATGACATCTCTCCCTTGGGTCCTGCCTGTGCGTTCCGGGACCTCTCTGGAGGGGGGCATACTCAGCTCCTTCTCGGGAACGGGTATTGAGTGCCCTCCAAGACACGAATGATAATGTTGCAAGCTAGGGCTCCAGGTCACGCGCTCCCGATCTGTCATCAACGAGGGTGATAATGCTGCAAGCTAGCTCCAGGTCACGCGCTCCCGATCTGTCATCAACGAGGGTGATAATGCTGCAAGCTAGGGCTCCAGGTCACGCGCTCCGATCTGTCATCAACGAGGGTGATAATGTTGTAAGCTAGGCTCCAGGTCACGCGCTCCGATCTGTCATCAACGAGGGTGATAATGTTGTGTTAGGCTCCAGGTCACGCGCTCCCGATCTGTCATCAACGAGGGTGATAATGTTGCAAGCTAGGGCTCCAGGTCACGCGCTCCCGATCTGTCATCAACGAGGGCTATGCATGGAATTTTGGCCACAGAGGCAGGCTCTGTTCGGGCACCTGCTTCAACTCATTCATGAGCCAGTGTCGAAATTTGGGGATGGGGGACAGCGTGGCGAAGGTTGTAAGATGCGGGAGATCCGCCTTGACGGCCTTCACCACGTTCTTGATCAGGAAGTTCCCAAAACTGGCACCTCGCAAGCCGGCCTGCCGGAGGGCCCCGATGCCAGTGCGGTAGGTCAGAAGGCACCAGTCCAGCAGGCCTCGGGGCTCCGATCTCGATCAGCACACAGAAGGGCTTTGTGGAAGAGAACTGTGCATCTTTAAATGAAAAGGGTGGCGAGGAGCCGGGGGTGGGGGAGAGTTGGGGTTGACGCATTATTGATGATGTGATGCGGCAGTGAAGAGGGAAAAGGAATTGGTCGTCATGCGCAAGGAGGGGGCTGCGAGAGCAAGATGCTCAAGGATGTCGAGACTTTCCATGAAAGGCTCCTGTTTGTGGATCAGCCATGTGACTTCGGCGACAGTGAGCGCAGAAACGTCATAGAATATTATGATACAACTTCACTTAAAGTCTGTCAAAGATTATTTCAAACCGAGCTGCCGTGCGGCCACATAGCCGCCACATGGTAAGCCCGCGCCTCGCACTGCTTAGATATGCCGAGTCTTGCGCGCAGAGAACGCACCCTGTGTGTAGAGGAGCATGCATAGAGAAACACGTTGTGCGTTCTTTGCGCTTTGATGCAGCCTTTAGGACACGTCTTTCATGTGGTAGCGGGGATACATTGGGATTGATGGTGAGGGGAGATCGGGACGGATGCACTATCCATCAACCAGTGGCTTGCACATGCTGAGTGCATTCACTCACGCATTGACGCACTTGAGTGTTGGCAATAGAATAGAAGATGCACGTGTCAGCCTCCTCAGGACGATTGAAAGCTTGGTGGTGTACATCTAGAACCCTGCAAGTTGAGGGGAGCCGAAGAACACCTTCCACGTGTTCAGATGCTGAGAGAGTGCGAATGAAAACCTCATGCCACCATCGAGAAGTGCTTGCCCGCCGGTGCGCCATAATTCTAATTCAATATTGCTGGTTCGTTTGCGGCCTGCTCAATCACTTAAATGATGCCATCCAGAAGCAGGATGGAATGATATTTTGGCAACCGAGAAACAACAAGAGTGTTCGCATCTTCTAAGCCGGACCTCCAGTTGGCACTTGAGAAGACCCGCAAGTCGCAGAGCAACTTACCGCTGAATCTGGCTGGACAGGCCCTTCACAAATGCCACCTCCACGAAGATCAGTGGCACCTACGTGTATATACGTATACCCAAGAAGATCAGTGGCGAGTGGGAAGCAAACACGATCGGGGATGGTGTTGTCGATGAGATGAAGGGCGACACTGATTGGATGCACCGGGGCGAGACGCCTCGCTTCTCCCAGCCGGATGCTACTGCACGCGAGTGTCTCAATAGCGACACGTCGTGATTTCGTCTTGATACATACTGAATGGCATGAGATCAGCCGACAAAGGCCAGCCCACCATCATCCCAGTGGATGTGAGAAGCAAATCAGGAGCAGGGCGGGGACGTGACAAGCTACCACAAACTCATAAAAATTCCCAACCCAGATGCAAAGCAGCATGGAAAGATGATACGATATGACCGATCATCGCCCAACAATAGATGGTCTCTGCGTAACAGAGTAAGCGGACCCTGCTAGCATACCCCCCAGTGACTCACGGTCGATGGATGAGACCCGCTGGTCCATGGTTATGCCATCAATGCAGTCGCACCACACAGCATGGACACCCCATGGTAAAAACTTGATAACGTCTTGATACATACACACATCGACACGATGCTAGCTGGTCTCACGAGGACTTGCCACTCACACCTGATGCCTGACCAGCATGCGCGTGTGCGCAACTGGTCACAACATGCCTGCGCCATCCACCCGCAATGCCTGGTACCCACCCTGGGATTCCAGGGGAAGTTGAGTGGGTGCACCTTCGGCATCTGCTCGTGGAAATATCCGTAGATGCGACGGTCATTTGTTCCGCGGCCTGCGCGATTCCCGTTCCCTCTCCTTCCATCTGCTTATTAAAATCTCTCACTTTTCTTGGGAGCTCCTAGCCGAGAGCACCTTCGACTCTTGACTACCTCACGGCGTCCAGGGTTTGATTCATGAGCCAGAGCTGTACGCAACTGATGCATGTGCGCCGTGCTGGAAAAAAAATAAGCGCAACCAATGGGTGCAAGCAGAGCACGTGCCTAACCGGTACCATGTTGCAAGCAGAAGCTGTAAGCGAAGGAGCAGGAATGAGGCAGCAGCTCTCACCTTCCAGGCGATGTTGAAGATCGGTCCAGGAGTGTATCTTGTGGACCGCCTCATACTGAGCGCCAACGAGAATGGAATCAAACCCAAGCTTACCCCAGATCAACAATTTCCAGGCAAGTTCCGACCTCACAGGCAAAGTCTGATATGTCAAAACTGAGAAATATGGGCATCAGTTAAATCGATGAGTTAAGTGCACTCAAGCCGTGAACAGTGGGGACCGATCGAGGATGGAGCCTGCAGTGTGTGCCATGGCAAGAGTTGACTTGACTCATCGAGTTAAGTATGCCTTCATTGTCCCGTATTGTGATACTGCGTCACGCCCAACATCTTGTCACAGCAAAGGGCCGTAGGCCAGAGGTATACCGTGATATGTGGGCCATTAGGGGTGCGACATGGGGGCGAGGAGGAGTGCGGCGCGATCACTTCACTCCAGCATGGAAGTGAAGAGGCGCGCTCAGGGAGGCCAGGAGGGAGAGTCGGACCTGGATGAGTTTGTTCAGAACCGCAGCAGAGGTGTTCCAAGTGAGCTGCTCCAGCCTTAAGCTTCCAACGGTCAAAATAGTGGTTAGGGTGTCGAGCAAGTCGGCATCGAATGGCTTGAGGCGCGGCCAGTGCTTTAGGAAGCCGAGCAAGTCGCCACGCAGCTCCACCAGAAACTGGATTCCGGAGGAGTCCTCGAAGGTGCTCGCAGCGAACTGCTTGATAAGATATATCCACGGTGGGATAAGTGCCTTGCGTAAGCTCGTGAGGTTGCTGCCGTCAGGACCGTGGTCTCCCTGCGCCCTGCGGAGGAAAATCCTTCCACCTCCGTTGACCCACTCCCATATCCACATATCTACAGGACCGGCCCAGGAGAGGCTCGGATTCTCCCCCATGAAGCATGAAGACCAAGCTTGCCGAAGGAGAGTGCTGCTACAGAGCTTCCGGCTGCCCAATTTCGGCGAGCAAGGCAGAATCTCACTGGAGAAGGCACAGGGTGACCTTACATGTACGAAGCAATCGCAGCGTCCACGCTTGCCTTCGTGCACCCGAGATGGTCCACGATCAGCCTTAGAAACTGAAGGCGTCCTTCTGGAACCAGGCGGAGATAAGCTTCACCAAGTTGCACTGCGCGCTGCAGGCAGTCCAGCAGTCCCCTGGTCAGGCCGAGGGAGGCTTGCCGAACCTCTCACCTTGCCCAAGCTGTTTCCCTCTGAAGATCACCATCTGACGATTCGCTCACCGAACGCCGTTCCTAGTTTAGGGATAGCAACCAACAAGTGTGCTGGACAGATTTGTCGAGTACGGCTTCCCGAAGAACTTGCAGCCAAACTCGAAATCATTTGAGCCGTAGGAAGAACGAACTGCTCGATCCGAGGTCAAGGTGAGGGATGCCGCACCGCCAAAGCTGAGACCTCTCCGCCATGCCCCTCAACGCAGTCTGCCATTAGCTGCCGCACTTTGATGCAATCCTGCATCCAATAACTGCAAGGGGTCGTTTAATCTGATTTGTTCACTGTGAAAAAATAGTTGCAAGGCCCGAAGCCATACCGCGCTGGCAGTTTCTCACCTGTGCAGAGAGCGCGGGTTCAGTAGGGAGCCATGAAAGCTCAGCTTTGTTCACGCTCGAATCTGCTTGGGGGGGCAGTAAATGTACCAGTGAGATACTTAAACCCTAAACCTCACCCTAAACTTGGGTTGAGACCCAAACCCTACAATATACGCAAGAGCCAGATGCATCTACCGCTCTTCGGAAATCATACAGTAAGTCGCGAACGAAAAAGGGAACTGCGGTGCGTTCGGTAGATTTGGAACGAATGAAGATTAAGTTGAAAAGGGGGCACGTTCGTTGGCAGAAGAAGTGACCCTGGAAAGGCGACGCTGGAAAAAGAGGCAGCCTCGGAGGAGTGACCGACCGTGCGAAGGAGCAGGCTCGTCAGCGGAGTCCACGTCAGCAAGGACCAGTTCATTACTTGAAGGCTGCTCAACGCGAGGTTCCTGTACATTCTTGAGGAGTCCGCGCGGGTACACAGTGCAGTTAAGCTTCAGTCCAGGCGGCTAGAAGCCTAATACCCGCGTGAAAAGAATTATGATCAATGTCGACTTAGCGGGAGGTGGCCTAACTACCCAGACAGCATAAGACTTGCATGCCACTTGAATGCTCGACCTTTCATGGCGAAATTTGATAAGCGTGCAGAAAATTGAAGAAAACAAATAAGAATTCGTGAACGAGCTTCCGGCCGAGGCTGCGTGTGAAGTTTCCAATCGAGTACAAATCCTGACGACTGAGAGCAGCACAAGAATCAGGATGATTCTGCCCACCTGACGCACGTGAACAAGATGTGAGGCGTTCGTGCTTGCTTTGAAATTGTTAGCGTTCGTTTCCCCCAAGACTTCTTGCTTGCTTTTGGGACTCGCTTGCGATATTACAGCACCCATATGAGATCAGTCGACTTGATCGAGGGAAGCACACGACTGTCTGTCGTAGTACCAGCCCGAAAGGGAAGGGTGTGCGTAAAACGTCGAAGTCAAGGTGACTTGAAATTTCGGAAAACTTAAACTGCGTGTTCCGGCACCGTATAGCTTTTCATTCTTCGGGAAAAACTACAAAAAGCCTATTGGAAAAGCCTATTGGAATAGGCCACACTATTGGACTATTCATGCTTGGACAACATGGGACTTCCTTATGGCCTTAGGGGAGCTCTTGTCTGCGCCCAAGTGAAAGAGTGTTCCTACAGCATCCTGTAGCTCTATGTCGGTTACCCCAGAACAAGAACTGATGTGCTGACAAGAGACGTGTACTAATGGCTGTGATGGACCCAGGCACCAGAAGTTCCTGGACCTGGACACTCCGCCTCAGTCCGAAAAGAAGTTAGCTAACATGATGATCTTTAAGCAACTCCACTATCATATCAGAATCACGCGCTCGAAGGAGAAGTGTGTTCTGCAATAGTATCCCGCATACCCGCATACCCATACCCGATACCGGACGAATACCATACGTCCATACCATAATATCAATGAGTCGGTCATACAACTCGCTGGTGACGCGTGGCACTTTCCCTTCTGGAGAGGCATAGATAGGCATTGGGCAGTCGTGTGTCCATGTTTTAGGGTTTTATAGTCCAAAAATTCCGGAAGTGTCCACAAGGTATCTCCTTATCGTTTGGAGTACGCTATGGCGTATTTCCCTTTTTGCAAGTGGCCAGTTTTATCGATTTCGCAAAAGTGACGGATCAAAGCCGTGTTTTGAATTGTAAATTGATAAATATTGGTGCCAATTAGCCCTACAATTGATGGACTCCCTCTAAGCCGACGGCATGGTTCGTCAAATGACGCCCTCAAAGTTGAAAAAGACACACGAAAACTGTCGATATGAAAACGGTCTTCGTACTTTCGTTTTTTTTATGGGGCTCTGGCTGTTTTTTTGCAAACGTGCACCTCTTGGTACGAGGAGCGAGAATAGTAGTCTAACGTATCTATGGAAACTCCTAAAAGCGTTGAAACGCATTAGAAGGTCGATGAAGTTGATGATATGTTCATGTGCACCACCCTCAGTTTTGGGGGTCGCAAAATGACCCACGTGTTGAGATATAATAGACGAGATAGTTTGAAAAAACTTGCCCATACGCGAACCCCCCACTACCGACTTGGTCCGACGCGGGTGGGGGGAAATACCGACCTGAGGTGGCAGAACTGGAGTGAACTACCCTTGGCGCCGCCACGCAAGTCCCCCCCCCACCCATTCCCCACCCCGAAGCGTCAGCTGAGCCTAGGTACCCCCACACGGGACGACCTCCGCGGCCACAAGATGAAGATGCCACAATCGAAGATCGGCAAAATTCTAATGTGAACTTGTTCATGCCGACTTGTTCATCGCATAGTGTAGCCTTTCAAAGGAAAGAGTCCTTGTACAGTGGACACTATGAAGCGTGTCTCCTTTTATCTACACGGCGAGTAGGTTTTCACTCGACTGCTTCTAACGTCTATAGAATACCAGGAAGTATGAGTGGGAAACTTATGAATTTTTTCGGACAGTCTGCAGAGAAACGTAAAAAAGGGGACGAAAGCGCCGGGAAAGGCAGCAAAAAAAGTAAAACTGAGGAGCGTAGAATCGCATTTCGTGGCCCCGGAATGCCGACTCATCACGTCGAAAGGTCCGGAGGGCGATCTCACCGGTATGATCTCCAAGCCAAAACAGGAGAACGGCGTGCCCGTGATCCCTTTGTACAGCATGGAGGTCGAAAGGCGTAAGCCCAAGTCGAGCAACATGCGTAGAAGCGTGTTTCAGTTCATGCACGATGTGACAGTTGGGCTTCATTCTGATAAGGGGAAGGTCGCGCTTCTGCATATTTGGTATCCATACCCTCGCGAACATATCGGTATCAATATCAACGAGTCCAATTAACCGAATTGAAATTGACTGATTGGCGTGCCACATTTATATCAAAATCCGGTAGCGAACCTTGTTGCTTATTCTAATAGTTCTCCCTACACGATGACGAGCGAATGATTGAAGCTCAGAAGTAAAATATGCGGTAACTATTACTCATAATTTCTGTTCATAATTATCAATATAAGGTTGTTCATTAGATGCTCGAGTTCCTTGATCAATAAATGCTATGTCGTCGTTCATCGATATGAACATCTTTGTACTTATATGGAAATATTGATTTCTATCTATCGCCTACCACCCGAAAAAGGACATCGTCCACGCCTAGCGGATGCGAACCCCGGCGGCGCCCCGCGGTGCTGCCAAATGTTGGGGCTCTCAACTTCTTATCGGGAATTTTGGCAAAGTGGGGTGGGGGAGGGGGGGGACTACCCACTTGCGTCCGCCACTCGTTCACAGGGTGGGAAGGGGGGGGACTACCGACCCGAGGTGGAAGAACAGGGTGGGGGTGGGGACTAACGACCCGAGGTGGAAGAACTGGGTGGGGGGGCTACTACTTTTGAAAATGGCAGATCCTATATGTGGGCAAGTTATTTCAAACTATCTCGTCTATAAGCGTCAGCGCTTATATAACCGTGGGTCGAGGTGATATAATGGTAATATCGACGCTTATATAAGCGTCGATATAAGCGTCCACGCTTATATTATATCGACGCTTATATAAGCATAAACACGCTTATATAAGCACAATTTAATTATTATAATCCCCTAAATTTAGCAGTTCGTGGGCGAATTCAAGATTTTCTATATCTGATTTTATTTAGTGATACGTCATACAAGCGGAATATGACAGTGCACAGTGTGTAGACACATATTCAAATAAAAAAGCCAAGAAAATATATAAAAGAAAATAAATCAAACATTTACTAAAAGCCATAAAAGTACCAGTATAAAAGTATCAGTATAAAAGAAAAGCCACTCGAAAGTATAAGTATAAATCAGTCATCTTGGTCGAAGAAAGTCTCCGCCATCTCTGGGTCCACCATATCGTTTTGGATGACGCAGAGCCAGAAGCTTGAGATCCGGAAGCTTGAGAGGCCTCACAACCTGTGAGAGAAGCGGAGTCACCGCAAAAGAGATGAACGAATATTCGAAAGAAACCCAAACAGCGAGATGTTTATTGGAAAACACGGAGACGGATATCGGAACTCACCCTGTGCTTGTGCTGCCTTCTTAGCTCGAGCTGCCTTAGGCAGGTTAGGTGTCAGCAAGCTCTCCGCCTCCTCCTCATCCTCTTCTTCATCCTCTTCTTCTTCACTCGCACTAGACAGGATGCCACCCCTTAAGCCTGCAAGAGGAACGCATACGAAATGCGTGCTTCACTCATCAGCACGAACGCAAGCATACGTTTCAACAGTACGTGCCCTACGTAGTGCACGAGAGCAATAAACGAACGCGCATGCACTCCATGGAGCAACATGAAAAGAAAATTTGCTGAATATATCAGCTTGACTGTATATTCGGTGTGCGGTAATCAGAATAGATAAACGGATGAGGAGAATACCGAGTCTTCCCGTTATATGTTCGGGGTCTAGGGTTCCGGGACCGGTGACAGTCATTCACCCTAACTATAGGGGTGACAGTCGGGGCGTCACTTCCAGCACACCACCTAGAATGGTGACTGGCAAACTAGGTGGTCACGGAACTGAAACAAACACCTACGCAGCTTCGGTGGAAATAAGCATCCTACAGGAGAACCTGTCCTTTCTGGCAGGGTAACTCCTGAAACTAGCAGATAGTGAGGCATACTGCAGAATACGGATACAGTTAAAACCCTAAACTAAGCCCATCTTGGGGCAACCGGAACCAGCAGCACAACAGTCTGGAGGCAGGCTAACCTCAATCTCGTCAACTCTAGCCACGTCGAAAGTGCCCGGGAGAGCCGGTGTAACTGATACAGCGCCCAGGAGAGCTGGTACCACTGTTTGTCAAATCATGCGTAGAGCAAATTGAGGGAATTGAAGATGTGCCGATGTCGCTGCAGGCAGCTGCACCGGGTGCAACCAGTCCGGTCCGGTGCCGATTTGAGGAAGAAAGTTCATCTCCGGCTCCACCGCCCCAGGCGGGTGGCTCGTAGTCCGGTGATGGTGGAGCACCACCCGGCGAGGGCGGCTCGGTAACGATCGGAGCTGCCTCAGGTGGCTGCGGGGGGGCCGGGAGCCACGTCCACCCGTACCCGTACGTAGTCCGGTACCAGGTGTGGTACCAGCCCTCCGGTTGCCAGTAGAGGTCCGGCGGGATGGCTGTGGGCGTCAGCACACCAGCACCACCGACCTCGTCGCCGATGCGCCCTGCCTGTTGCTGAAGATGTTGGCGCGGAGCGATCACGTGAAGGCGCGGCAGCTGCACAAACAACAAACAGTAGGCAGACTGCGAGAGATGTGAGGGCAGAGAACCCGAAACCCATTGGCGGCCTGCCGCATCCCAAAGCCTGTCGCGGTGGCGGAAGACACTCGTCGTCACCACCGGAGCCGCCTGCCGTTACGGAGACGGAGTCCACGGGCGCGACGGGGCCCATGTGGTGCATTGCAAGGGTCGGCTCCGGTCCCGCGATGTCCAAGTTGAACGCGAACCTGTCCTGGAAGGTCGCGTGTGGCTCGTGTGCGTGTAGCGCGCTGACGGGGTACATGCGAGAAGACCCAGTCAGAAAACAGACAGGTCAAACAGGAAGCACTGCAACGCTCAGGGTTTCGCACTCAGAATCTCTCTCAACATACAGAAGATATAATATATATAGTTCTAGTATGCTGAGTGTGATGCGAAATGAGCTAGTGTGCTCTGTCTCATGTGACAACCGAACTCGATCAGAGGAGATGACAATCAGGTCAGTGAAGTAGTCAGAGGTGTCGAGCCGTATCGGTGATGACAGCGGTCAGGTCGAGTCGGTAATGACTGCGGTCATGACGGGTCGGTGATGACAACTCTGATGACTGAGCTCGGACTGAATGTCAACTCCAGCACACCACCTCGAGTGAGGTGGTCAGACCAATAACCAATCAAACCAAGATACATGCCACTAATCCAGTGCCAGAACCAAAATCCAGAAAGATGATGGAAATGGTGGAACTGCAGTCACACCGTGTCAGGGCTGAAAACCCCGAAAAGCTGGTCCGTAGACCCAACGTCCTGACACGGTCAGTAATCTGTTCCTGGTGCCACCCTGCTGTCGGGGGAATAGTGATGTGTCATGTCTCTGGAGGTCCACACACCGTGGCTGCAAGCTATCCGGGGTGCTTCGTCAGGGGTAGGATAAGAAGTGCCGAAGCAGGTCCAGATCCGCCCGTCACCGGAAAGACTTACTGCAGAGGGAGAATGAAGAAAGAGATCATGACTGACAGCAGCGGTGGCTCTCACGGTCGGAACAGACACTGTAGTGATACTGTGACTAATGCAGTGCAGCTAATATCATAGAGTGAGCTCGAAATATCAATGTATCCATATACACAAATGCATTATTGAGTGCCATATCATTTTCTATCTAGTACAGTGATTCAGATTCTAGGGAAACAGTAACCAACATAAAGTAACCAGCTATAAGTAAGTTTGAATATAGGCCAGTACCTGCAAAGCACAGTCAGCTACACAAACAACCCAAAACAGGAAAGCAGGAAAACAAGGTACTCACAGTCAGATCATGCTGCTGCTTTCTGAGTACCAGTAAATCATTTCTGAATAACTGCAGCCTGAGCCTTGCCCATGGCCATATATTGCTGGAACATCTGAATGAAGTAGGGCTGCATGTCCTTGACTGGAGGAACGGGTTTGGTGTAAGGGTCTGCCAGGTTCCGAGCTGATGGGACTCTGGCACACCGAATCCAGTTCAATCTGACAAAGTCTCGGAGAACATGAAATCTGATAATCACATGCTTCACCTTCTCGGAGAGGAGGTGATGCTCGACAATAGATCTGCATGCATCATTATCCAGCAGCAGGGGAATAGGTAACTCCAGGCGGGGCTGAGCTGAAGCTGTACTGATATATTCTCTGTTTCGGTTGTTCTGGAATCTGAGGGGAGTGATTTCATCTGTACTGAGTTCATCAGGAATTGTAGGAGAGTTTGGGCGAACTGAGGTCAGACCGTCTGCTGGCTTGTTTTGTTTCTCAAGCAGACGCCTGAGCACTGAGGATGTCTGGAGGGAAGGCATGTCAAAGTGAATATCTGTAGCTGCTCTGTCAAGGTACTGAATAGCATGGTCAAGATCGGAATCAAGGGGCTGCTGGGTATCAATACGGTGAGTAATAGAACCAAATATCTCAGTGAGCATGAACATCAGTGATACCAACCGCTGGGCTGCCGTACTGGCTGCAACATACTCTGACCCTGTGGAGGAGAACTCAGTGATGGTCTGCCTCCCTGAATGCCACTGCAAGATCATACCAGCCAGAAATATCACGGAGCCAGAATAGGACCGGGCATCATTCTCTAAGTCCCTGGCCAGGTCAGCATCTGAATAACAGAACATGGTGATGACCTTGACCGGAGTCTCGGGATAGTAGAATGCCAGAGAGTAATGAGCCGTGCTGTCCATATACTGCGCAATTCTGATAAGAGCCTTCATGGACTCCTCAGAAGGGCATGATACAAACTGAGCCAGATAGATTACAGGATAGTAGCAGTCAGGTCGTGAGCCACGGGCCAGCCATAGCAGTGAGCCGAGGATGGATCTGTAACTGGGGACAAGGGACAGGTCTGGATCTGCTGGTTTCTTGATGATGAGCTTCGGGTCCATAGGAGTTCTGTAGGAATGAGCTGTGATGTTGTTGTTGGCCATCAAGTCCTTGATCTGTCTGGACTGGCAAAGGTAGATACCAATCTGATCCTGCCTGACCCGCATCTGGAGAACCGAGGTGACCTCTCCGAGATGCTTAGCCAGAAACCTGGCTCTGAATGCTGCCCAGAAGGCATCCTCAAGCTCTGTACTGGCGACCAGAATGAAGTCATCCACATAGACTACACACATGGCCTTAACCAAATCAGTGTAGATGAAATATATGCAGTCATCATGAGAGGACTGCCTGAATGTCACCTCGCCGAACATAAAGCTGAGCATGAATACCTTAACCAGTCTCTGCCAGGAAGCACCAGCCACCTTAAGGCCATACAGTGCATAGTGCAGTAAAGCACCACCGAACCCCTGATAGGTGTAACCACCCGGAAATGATACCCATACTGGGACATCCAGCTTAGCATTCATAAAGGCCTGGGAGACATCGAAGTGGCTCATCTTCAGACTGAAGATGCTGCCGAAGATGAAGGCCAGTCTGAAGGCATAAAGCTGAGGTGTGGTACAGGTGGTCTCCCACGGAAGGTAGCCGTATGTCTGCTTACCATTGGCACACAGTCTGGTTTTGAAAATCTGCCGTGTGCCAGATGGTGCTGAGGGGTCTGGTTTGAAGGGTCTGGAAAACACAAAGAGAGTGGTCAGGCCTTTGGTACCCGAGGGAAGGTGTCCCGGGACCATTTTATTGTCGGCGGCCAGACCAGCCACTTCGGCATCCATAGCCTCCTGCCACTGAACTGCTTCTGGGGTGGAAAGTGCCTGCTTGACACCATGGACGGGTTTGAGCTGGGGTGCAGAAATATTGAACATGTGCACCACCAACTCTCTGGGTCCTGCTCTGATGAAGCTGTCAGCTGAGGTGTACCGCTGTGGAATGTACTCGGGGCGGACATCTCTGCTGGGATCATCGGAGAAGGGAAGGAAGGCGGTGGCATGGGTGGATGGAAAGCTGACGAGGGTAGCAGGAAGGTCCATATGCCAACCATAGGTAGACTCGGGAGTAGGCTCAAATATTACACCATAAGGTTTGCTGCTGCCTCTGTCGGTGGAGATGATGACAGCGCCATATGATGGGTGCCTGCGGCTCTCTCGGGCTCTGACAACTGTCCAGATCGGATAGTGCTCATTGACCGAGACGGTCTTCCTATAGTGTGCGACATACACCAGCAGGTGTCTGTAGTGTGTACCGTCGGGTGTGGACTTGACATAATGAACCACGTCAGTCCATGTATTGTCCCTCGACGGAACAGAGAGAAGCACACAGCCGTAAGACTGTCGGTCGGAAGAGCAGTAGTATGAGCTGATCCCGACGATCTGGGCATAGGTACAGTCGAGTGTCTCTGAGAAGGGAGATGGCCTGATAAAGGTAGCATCAACCTCTCTGTCAGCTGCCATAGTGTCTGGGAATGCTGACATAGATCTGCCCAGGTGCTCATAAGTAGGTATCCAGTGTGGCTTGCCCACAAGATGTACTGTGCCGTCGGAGGTATCTAGGATTTTGTAGGCATTAGAGCCCATAGAGATACCAACCATACGGCCTGCCCATGATCTGTTCTGAAGTTTTGATGAGATGCCTGGCTGTCTGCTGTTCCTCTGCTGACTGTCCATAACCACATAGCAGTGTGCACCAAATGCACGGAGACGACGGTACTGAAAGTGATGTCCTGTCATAGTGTGGATAGGAGTAGTCACCACTTCCTTGTGTGGTGTAATGGACCACAACAAGGCACCGTGCTTAGCCGCAAGCGGCCAGTAGCTGAGGTCGAGTCCAGAAGCTGTAAGGATGGACCGGATCATACGGGACAGGATGCCAGTGACATTCTCCGCATAGGGATTGTCCGTATGGACTGTGGGAGAAGAGGTCTGGTGGATAATGCCATGCTGCTGATAGGCTGCTCGGCATTTGGCATCTGCCATCTCAGGTGCACAATCAGTCCTCAGCACCATCTCGGAGTCTGAGACTGTAGAGGTGGACAGGAATAGCTCATCAATGCCGTAGGAGAGGGATCTGGTATAGCCAATGAATCTCAGGAGACATACATAGTAGTCTGCCTTAGAGGCAACGATGAACACAAATAGGTATCTGGTGGAGATGTCAATGAAGTGGATACGGTATCTGTGCCCATTGTAGCCAATGGGTGAGATGGGGCCTGTCATGTCTGAGGCCCATTTCCGGGCTGGCTGTTGCTGACTGGTACGGAGGCGGTCTCTGCTCGGGGCTGGTTTCTGTTTGAGGCCCGTCGTAGCACAGACTGCACACCACTGAGAGCAAGTGGTAAGTGAAGCAAGAGCTGCTCGGGAACACTGTGGTCTGCCCAAGTCTACCCCTGGCATGTCATAGAGACGGAGGATACGGGTCATCGAAGCATGCCCGAGAGCATCGTGCAGCTCAAGAGGAGGACTGACCCTGATCGGGGTATGGCGGTCTCGGTAGAGGATGCAGATGGGAAAGGGTGTGCCATCGATGAAGACCCGACCAGGTCCACCGTCAGAACCAGCTGGGGTGAGAGGGTGTGTAGAGGTGTACGTGTGTCGCTCAAGGTAGCTGAATAACCCCGTAGTACCAGTAGGCCAGATATGTAATACCTCCATAGTACAGGTCTTATGCCAGACCCGGTGGGATGGCATATAGGGAACTATCCAGAAATATACAGTATTATGAGGGTCCAGAGGAAAGTCAGCATTGCCTTTAGTGAAAAGGCGGTCCAGAATAGATACCGTGAATGGCGGATTAGCATAGAAGTAATAACCAGTCAACTGGACGGAGAATATACTGTTCTGACTGTGATAGTGCTGCAGAGCAGGGTGATTATTGCCCTCTCCGACTGGGAGAGAGTCGCCGAACATAGAGACATCAAAGGCTGGTTCCCCCAGCTCGGCCGTAGCCGTAGGAGACCCATGAGTAGTAGCCCAGGCACTGTACTGACTGTTGGACCACATCCAGTCGGATGGGTCCCCTGATCTGTGCTTCTTCTT
>LGRX02006721.1:8418-24454 GCA_001247695.2 Cymbomonas tetramitiformis
AGCATACCCGTGAATGGCATGGCATGCTGGGAAGCAAAAAGCAAAGCACTGTCGCGCACATGATCCTGCGGTCATATGATGTAATGGCGATATCCATGTTAACATCGCATGGTAATTAATCGCGCTGTCCAAAACGATCGACGCCTAGTGGAGATCGCATATTTGTGATCGACAGCGCCTAGACCTCTGACCTTTATCGTCTTGGCATCAAGTAAATTACCTTTCCTTACCTTACCTTACCTTAGTCAATCAGCAGCAACAGCAAAGCTCGAATCCCAACGGGCGATGCAGTCGAATTTTCGATCTCACGATCGCCAGACGCCAACGATGACAGTGCCACTGCAGTCGCGTACATTTATCGCGACGCCACACACGCGTTATGGCATGGCATGCTGGGAAGCAAAAAGCAAAGCACTGTCGCGCACATGATCCTGCGGTCAGATGATGTAATGGCGATATCCATGTTAACATCGCATGGTAATTAATGGTGCTGTCCAAAACGATCGACGCCTAGTGGAGATCGCATATTTGTGATCGACAGCGCCTAGACCTCTGACCTTTATCGTCTTGGCATCAAGTAAACTAAAGCATTTTCCTGCATCATACGACTTGCATGCATGCATCATTGATGCAGGGTATTGTGATTTGCAACATTGGATGCGCACAGATAACATGGCGCACAAACGGAACGGCATTTGTCACACTTTCCTTTTTCTCCTGGTGTGTGTGTGTGTGTAGCATCTAGTCACGGCCGATGCCCTGCCCTGTTGCCGCATGTTTTTCATATACACTGGGATTCGCGATGAAAGGTCGGTCTTTGTGAGCGGGTTTCGCGTGCCGACGTGCAGTGTGCGTTCGTATTACTGTGGATGAATAAATATTCACACCGACATGAACCCACATTATATATTGCGCGCATGGGTGCACACATGTGCATCCTATATATGTATATATATATGTACACTATTGAAAAATAAGCATGTCGAAACCATGAGACTGCTTGCACAACGAAACATTGTTTATCTAGTTAGGCAGAACGTTGGGGGTTGAACCCAAGCCACAAATGAATTTCAAACTATGTGGACATCGCCCTCCTCCATTCTTTGAGCACGTGGTGCTGATGACTGTCAAGTTTGTGTGTGTGTGTGTGTGATATATAATATATGATAGATGATGTATGCGTGTGCGTGCGTGTGCGGTGTATTTATGCTGCAAACAAACACTACAAATTAATCAGTGCGTAGATGGCGATGACTGTTTCGTGGATAACACACACGTATGCAAACACCGCAATGTTATTATTATGTATGCACGAGATCGCACTTTGTTGGATGAGTGTAATGATAGCACCATCGTCACTATCCTTGGGTGCACGTTACAAGCATCGACAGCACACACGTACCGCGTATATTCCATCGTGAAAGTTGCGTGAGTATGCCTCGTTGGTCAATGCACTCTTTTGTGCCTGCACACTACGCACATGACACGCTCATACGCATACAAACTCATGCATATTTACCACATGCGCACACGAGTTGTGCACAGCCATACTTGGTTTTGCACTATATGTTATTGCTTATTTGTTTATCATGGAGCGGAGTAAATACTGAAAACAATGCTGATGAAAATATGGCTGACTGCCGCACCCCACATATGGTAATATTAATATTGGCATGCGTTGCTGCCCTCACAATACTCTAGCCCGTAACGCGGTAATAAAGCTGCATCACAGCTCGAACTACGCGTGTATACTGCTCTCTATAAATCCCGTCATGAATTTGGTTTCGACCTCCATCATTACCCTAGCGATACCTGCGCCGCCACACAAATAGTCACACAAAATATTAGAGCATGCATTCTGATTGCGACGAGCAGTGGTGGGACGCGTAGGTATAATTGCGAGCACTATATGGCGAAGGTAGTCGCAGAAGCACGCTCGTGAATATTGTATACACGCTCGGTCGAGTCACGCGATATCGTAACAATAAGCGGGCATAACATCAACGACAAATTGACATCTTCGAATGCTTATTTTCTCGCCCATTGCAGGATGCGTCCCGCACGTCGCGACAACGGGGTAGACGACGATATTTGCTGATGTGTCACATAATCTATCGTTATCGCATGCAGGCAGCACATGCGCATTGTTGCATGCGCGTGGACATCCCATGAGCAAACCACACAGCAGTACCAATAAAACTTTGGTCAATAGGGTATAGAAACTGTGAAACATTGCCTAAGCAAACGATCGCTTCGGTAAGGTACTCTGCGGCGACGTTCCGCATATCGACATAGCACTGTTCGCTATATATGTACCATCAGTGCACACGCACAAGCCATACAGGCAGGCGCAAACGATCGTCGCTTCAACAATAATCCGTCAAAGTGACCCTAACTAGCATACAACTTTTTCGCAATTATATATCTTGATCGCGACTGCTTTCTTGATGGTTGAAACTTGTCCCAACATTTTCAAAAAATAGCGAAACGGTGGGACAGATCGTGTAAGCGATTCCCACCGGTTGTGTACGCGATGCGAAGCGGCAAGATCGCGACAAGCGAAATGCGCGATCGCGGCGATCACTGATAATCCGGCGGTCACCCCGTCGGTTTATATTTTGAATCTCAGTGGTATATTTCCCGCGCAGCAAAAATTCAGACCCGGTTTTCGAAAATCCCGTTTCATTGCATAAGGTACTATGTGTGTGTGTAGAATGATTGTGTCGTCATTGTATATTGTACTGATGCCACATGCATGCATGCATCGATCGTGAGGATGGTGTCCTCGCAATGGTGATATTGGTGTCCGCTGGCGGCATGCTTGCGGTATTTGGGTATTATACCGCGAGAAAGAACCGCGATCTCATCCAGATGTCACTCCGATGCTTATATGTCGGTTACTTACATGCATGCATTGTGAAGATGTGAACATCCACCATTCACACAAAAAGTATATAATATTATAGCCGAGCACATGTGCATATAGATTGTCTTATATAGAAGTATATCACACACACACACAAACGCGCGCGCGCACCCACCCACCCACACAATGCACATGACCGGCAACATCATACATTGCTGTGCATGCACGTCGATGCTTGATCGGCTAATGAAAGAGGTCGGGGTCCCATCATCAAATTCGTGATGGTCTGGGTCCAATCCCTGGCGTCCTGCTTAAATGAAGTGTGCGCTCTCGTTATGAAGGCTACACGCACACACACACAATCATCAGATCATCATAATCAACATCAACAACAACAACAGCATCATCAGCACGCGGAAGCGGAGGCGATGATGTTTGTGGGGTGCGCGTCACACACACACACACACACACACACATACATAGATACATACATACATACATTTTTGTATACACATACATACATACATACATACATACATACATACAAACAAACATACATACATGGTTGCGCAGCCTACGCTTAATTCATCACGCTTATTATCTTGCGCACTGCGGCAGCATTCCACTCACAAGGCATTATCCCATTCATCATACATTCCACACAGTCACATATCTTCATTGAGCGATGAAGCAGCGTTCAACTCACACTTGCCATCAGTAATTCTAAAATATGTTAAATTAAAGCAGTATGAACATTTTGCAAAGATATTTAAGCAAAACTGCATTTAATTTTTCACTGTGCATCACGTGGTTATTAGGAGGTATGTTACACCCCTGTAATTGTACACGTGAATATAGGCAATATTAGGGCGTTACAGGTGCTGTACTATTTTGAGCATATTTTTCAAAATAGAGTAACGAAAAAAATGATGACCATAACATCATTTTCAAATTTAACGTGTGAGGTTTTCACGCATTTTAGTACAGCAACTTTAGTATACCCCTAGGTGTTACACACCTGATATTTAGGGTGTTACACGAGATATGACCATGCACATTATGTTTTTCAGATACCTTAATAGGTATAAAATCATAATTCGAAATAAAATGGGGTCGAAATTTCAGTTTTGAAATTTATCGCACACATTTTTACCCATTTTCCACCTTTTTTGGCCATTAAATATTTACCTCAGTAATATATCTCGGTGTGTGTGGAAGTTGCAAGTTACAGAACTAATGCAACTTATCTCTGAGAATGTACATGCTTATTGTGCTGATCATTTCTGAATCAATTGTCACAATGCAGTGTGGTTGTTGTTCTTGCCCCAGCGATGATATGTGAGACGTGTGGACAATGCTCAGCAGTGACCAGCTGCTTTCTGAGCATTGTATGATGCCTTCGGGTCTGGAGATTTCTCCATCCAGCCCTACAGCATGTTGGTTGATTCTGTCCCCATCTATCGCCATCACTTGACATCCAGCTGCTATCGTGATCAAGCTGGATGGTACTATGTATCATGTGTTGATATGATTATTGATCATTGCACTTTCGAGTCAGTGCATTGTCAACTTTACATAGTAGTGTCAGTGATTATTTATTACACTTGTGAATCAGTGTAAGGTCATATATTTAATGATACATAAGTGATGCATAAATGTATAGTGACTTGTTTAAGCAGTGACTTATGTTCATGTACTTGCTGATTGAGTACATGTGAGTGTGTGTGGAATTGTTCACTATACACACTTGTATACAGGTGATTACTGGTATTACAATATACCAAGATGATTTATCATGTAGGATGATCTGTATACCAAGTACTGAATAAATCTAACATGATATATATCAGCTTAGTGGTGATTGTAATCCTGCAATTCTCATCTTACAGTAATGAGTTGCTTGGTTTATTTCACATGTAGTTCCGGTGAGCATTCCATTCAGTGATCCACCATAGAACGAACATCAAGGTAAGGTTTGCGCGGAGTCCAAAAATGCAAAAACTTTTCAAAATCTAGATTTTGAGATACGAGCGATTTAAGTTTGCGCTTAAGTATGGTTAAGTATGGGGGGTGACCGAGCGGTATCGACCATAACTTTTCATTAACGTGGTCAATTTGATACCTGAAGTGCGCAATATGTACATGGTGCTCTGGGCAACCTATTTATCAAATAAAAGATTTTTGAAAAGTTTTTGCATTTTTGGACTCCGCGCAAACCTTACCTTGACATACTCATCCCAAATCCTTCGTCAGAGTATGTCGAGCTAATTATGGTGTTAAGACCACCTTCAGGCACCCTACACTACATGGGTTCCAATATAACTTACATGCACAGCAGTATGCTTTGTGCAATGTATGATACATTGTGATGGGATGCCATATATCCCAGTTGCTATCGTGATCAAACTGGTTTGTACATTACAGCTGTTATCGTGATCAAGCTGTATGAATAATGCATGCACATGTCACAGTAATGCAGTTGCTCAGTATAATAATGTACATGTGATGTAATGTACATCTGCTGCATGCACCCAGTATATACTCAATGATGGTGTATACTGCAAGTATATGTGTGTGTATGTGGTGCTGCAAGCATTATTATCTCCACACACTCAATAATGCACAATATGATGTTGCTGCAGAGTATTCAATTATTTGTCATGTTGAGCGTATATGTGTGTGCAAGCTACTCACACACCATGTATGCAGTACACACTCATGATTGCAGGTGTGTATACGAATCTGACAGTGAATGAATTATAATAACTCGGCAAGCATCAGAGATTTGTACGGCAGGCTGCAATATACTGTCATCGTGCGTCATCATTCATGATAATCCCAGTAAGTATACACATATTCTGTCAAGATATCATGACGCGCGCAGATGATGCATCAGTGATTATTGCAACTATTGACGGTATTTTGATGACATTTTGCAAACTGATATCGTCATCAAAAAACTGCAAAGAAATCGTCGTGTACAGTAAGCGATTTATTGCGATCATCGAAATCGCGATGGTGCGCGCTGCTGATAATGAGCACATCTTGTCGCATATGAACAGCACATGATACAAGTGCTATTTTTCGCGCGGATCATGATTCCGATGATGATTTTTGTGTCTGCGTCTCATATTGCGAATTTCGTACAACTGCGAATCGTATATGCGCGTATATGTGATCGCTGCGCATATATATGCGGCATGCACACCTTCTCGCGCTGTATAGGTGACGATCAGCTGCGATGTACGATCTGCGACTGCGAATATGACGATATATCCTCGCGCACAATATTCGCTTATGCAGCGGTCAATATGCAGATATATCAGTATGTATGCGATTGCGACGCCTGTTATTATTCGCGCTCCGCAACCTGCGTACACAATATTTGATAGCTATGCTGCACTCACACTATGATTGTCCTCGTTCTCGCCTTGACGAGCAGAATACCAACTGATAAGGTCTCACAAGCGAGCCCTATGATATAATATGATATGATAAGATAGCACGGATGTTATTGAACAGTAACAACGCGTGCAACGTAAGAGCGGGTGATGAGTGCAGTGCTTCGTCCGAAGTTACTGCTGTAGCACAACGCTACCTCATCTATACCGAATGCCCTGCATCTCATAGATGCTACCGCTATCGGGTTGTGAACCCAAGGCATTGGCTGAACAATTAGTATCGGCTGAACGAATAAGCCATATGATACTCACATGCTTGTTCAGAACATGCTAGAAGCGAAGATGAACTCATCTCCGAACCATTTGGTTCTTCAAGGTTCAATCTTGCTTTGCCATCTCGAGTCCGACATACTGGCCTCTCGATGACATGTGTCATTCAAGTCTTACCTTGAATAAATGACAGATGATATGACTTATCATCTCGATGACATGTACAGTCATAGTCGACCGTACTGACGACTGTCTGTCATTATAATATATGACATGACTCGACATGACATGACATGACATGGTATGACATGTCTGACATGTATGACACGTATGACACGTATGACATGTATGACACATGTGTCATCGGTCATAACCCTGACATCGGAAGGTCCTGGATGGCCTTGCACTTTGCTTCCTGCGCACCAATAGAGTTGTGCCCAATGCGGTAGCCCAGAAAGTCCACAGTGGCTGCCCCGAAGGTACTCTTGCCTGCGTGCAGCCTTTTGCCAGCGTCTCCCAACGTGCGCAGCACCTCCTCGACATCCTTCAGATGCTGTTCGGGCGTGGAATCCGTGTAGACCACTACGTCATCGACGTATGCCACCGTGCAGTGTTGCAGGTGTAGACGTAGCTCGTAATCCATGATCCTCACAAACGCTGACGTTGCTCCAGCAGCCCCGAAAGGCATCGAGGTGTACTGGTACAACTGGTTCTTCCACCAAAACGCCGTCTTGCTCCTGTCCTCTTCTGTGGCCATAGGAATCTGGTGGAAGGCTTTGGTGGCATCCAGCGTTGTCTTGAACCTGGTCAATCAGCAGCAGCAGCAGCAGCAGCAGCAAAGCTCGAATCCCAACGGGCGACGCAGTCGAATTTCCGATCTCACGATCGCCAGACGCTAACGATGACTGTGCCACAACAGTTGCGTGTATGTACCACGACGCCACCCACGCGTTATGGCATGGCATGCTGTGAAGCAAAAAGCAAAGCACTGTCGCGCACATGATCCTGCGGTCATATGATGTAATGGCGATATCCATGTTAACATCGCATGGTAATTAATGGTGCTGTCCAAAAGGATCGACGCCTAGTGGAGATCGCATATTTGTGATCGACAGCGCCTAGACCTCTGACCTTTATAATCTTCACCCAAACCAAATTACCTTACCTTACCTTACCTACCTCTGACCTTTATAATCTTGGCACCAAGTAAATTACCTTACTACCTCTGACCTTTATAATCTTGGCACCAAGTAAATTACCTTACTTACTTACTTACTTACATAGTCAATCAGCAGCAGCAGCAGCAGCAGCAGCAGCAGCAGCAGCAGCAGCAGCAAAGCTCGAATCCCAACGGGCGACGCGGTCGAATTTTCGATCTCACGATCGCCAAACGCCAACGATGACAGTGCCACAACAGTCGCGTACATTTATCGCGACGCCACCCACGCGTTATGGCATGGCATGCTGGGAAGCAAAAAGCAAAGCACTGTCGCGCACATGATCCTGCGGACATATGATGTAATGGCGATATCCATGTTAACATCGCATGGTAATTAATCGTGCTGTCCAAAAAGATCGACGCCTAGTGGAGATCGCATATTTGTGATCGACAACGCCTAGACCTCTGACCTTTATAATCTTCACCCAAACCAAATTACCTTACTTACCTTAGTCAATCAGCAGCAGCAGCAGCAGCAGCAGCAGCAGCAGCAGCAGCAGCAGCAGCAGCAGCAGCAGCAAAGCTCGAATCCCAACGGGCGATACAGTCGAATGTTTCATCTCACGATCGCCAGGCGCTAACGATGACAGTGCCACTGCAGTCGCGTACATTTTTTGCGACGCCACCCACACGTTATGGCATAGCATGCTGGGAAGCAAAAGGCAAAGCACTGTCGCGCACATGATCCTGCGGTCATATGATGTAATGGCGAAAATGATTCAAACATCGCATGGCCGACGCGATGTTCGGAAATCAGATAGATTCGCTTTTACATTGCATAGCAGACGCGAGGATCGAGAAATGTCAAATCATTAATGGAATGGCAGACTCGATGTTCATGTTCAGTTCTCTCGAGTGCGCCACGTCGGCAAGATAAATAATCCCATCCACCGTCAGATGCGCCTAGTGGAGATACTTACTTACATAGTCAATCAGCAGCAGCAGCAGCAGCAGCAGCAGCAGCAACAGCAGCAGCAGCAGCAAAGCTCGAATCCCAACGGGCGACGCAGTCGAATTTTCGATCTCACGCTCGCCAGACGCCAACGATGGCAGTGCCACTGCAGTCGCGTACATTTATCGCGACGCCACCCACGCGTTATGGCATGGCATGCTGGGAAGCAAAAAGCAAAGCACTGTCGCGCACATGATCCTGCGGTCATATGATGTAATGGCGATATCCATGTTAACATCGCATGGTAATTAATCGCGCTGTCCAAAAAGATCGACGCCTAGTGGAGATCGCATATTTGTGATCGACAGCGCCTAGTACCTTAGTCAATCAGCAGCAGCAGCAGCAAAGCTCGAATCCCAACGGGCGATACAGTCGAATGTTCCATCTCACGATCGCCAGACGCCAGCGATGACAGTGCCACAACAGTCGCGTGTATGTACCACGACGCCACCCACGCGTTATGGCATGGCATGCTGGGAAGCAAAAAGCAAAGCACTGTCGCGCACATGATCCTGCGGTCATATGATGTAATGGCGATATCCATGTTAACATCGCATGGCAATTAATCGTGCTGTCCAAAAAGATCGACGCCTAGTGGAGATCGCATATTTGTGATCGACAGCGCCTAGTACCTTAGTCAATCAGCAGCAGCAGCAGCAGCAGCAGCAAAGCTCGAATCCCGACGAGCGACGCAGTCGAATGTTCCATCTCACGATCGCCAGACGCCAACGATGATACTGCCACAACAGTCGCGTGTATGTATCACGACGCCACCCACGCGTTATGGCATGGCATGCTGGGAAGCAAAAAGCAAAGCACTGTCGCACACATGATCCTGCGGTCAGATGATGTAATGGCGATATCCATGTTAACATCGCATGGTGATTAATCGTGCTGTCCAAAAGGACCGACGCCTAGTGGAGATCGCATATTTGTGATCGACAGCGCCTAGTACCTTAGTCAATCAGCAGCAGCAGCAGCAGCAGCAGCAAAACTCGAATCCCAACGGGCGACGCAGACGAACTTCCGATCTCACGATCGCCAGACGCCAATGATGACAGTGCCACTGCAGTCGCATACATTTATCGCGACGCCACCCACGCGTTATGGCATGGCATGCTGGGAAGCAAAAAGCAAAGCACTGTCGCGCACATGATCCTGCGGTCAGATAGTGTAATAGCGAAAATAATTTAAACATCGCATGGCCGACGCGATGTTCGAAAATCAGATAGATTCGCTTTTACATTGCATAGCAGACGCGAGGATCGAGAAATGTCAAATCATTAATGGAATGGCAAATTCGATGTTCATGTTCGGATCTCTCGAGTGCGCCGCGTCGGCAAGATAAATAATCCCATCGACCGTCAGATGCGCCTAGTGGAGATCTTAATTTAAGATCGACCGGGCCTAGTACCTAGTCAATCAGCAGCAGCAGCAGCAGCAGCAGCAGCAAAGCTCGAATCCCAACGGGCGACGCAGTCGAATTTTCAATCTCACGATCGCCAGACGCCAACGATGACAGTGCCACTGCAGTCGCGTACATTTATCGCGACGCCACCCACGCGTTATGGCATGGCATGCTGGGAAGCAAAAAGCAAAGCACTGTCGCGCGCATGATCCTGCGGTCAGATAGTGTAATGGCGAAAATGATTTAAACATCGCATGGCCGACGCGATGTTCGGAAATCAGATAGATTCGCTTTTACATCGCATAGCAGACGCGAGGATCGAGAAATGTCAAATCATTAATGGAATGGCAGACTCGATGTTCATGTTCGGATCTCTCGAGTGCGCCACGTCGGCAAGATAAATAATCCCATCGACCGTCAGATGCGCCTAGTGGAGATCTTAATTTAAGATCGACCGGGCCTAGTACCTTACCTTAATCAGCAGCAGCAGCAGCAAAGCTCGAATCCCAACGGGCGACGCAGTCGAATGTTCCATCTCACGATCGCCAGACGCCAACGATGACAGTGCCACAACAATCGCGTGTATGTACCACGACGCCACCCACGCGTTATGGCATGGCATGCTGGGAAGCAAAAAGCAAAGCACTGTCGCGCACATGATCCTGCGGTCAGATGATGTAATGGCGATATCTATGTTAACATCGCATGGTAATTAATCGCGCTGTCCAAAACGATCGACGCCTAGTGGAGATCGCATATTTGTGATCGACAGCGCCTAGCACCTTACCTTAGTCAATCAGCAGCAGCAGCAAAGCTCGAATCCCAACGGGCGACGCAGTCGAATTTTCGATCCCGCGATCGCCAGGCGCTAACGATGACAGTGCCACAACAATCGCGTGTATGTACCACGACGCCACCCACGCGTTATGGCATGGCATGCTGGGAAGCAAAAAGCAAAGCACTGTCGCGCACATGATCCTGCGGTCATATGATGTAATGGCGATATCCATGTTAACATCGCATGGTGATTAATCGTGCTGTCCAAAAAGATCGACGCCTAGTGGAGATCGCATATTTGTGATCGACAGCGCCTAGTACTTACTTAATCAGCAGCAGCAGCAGCAGCAAAGCGCGAATCCCAACGGGCGACACAGACGGACTTCCGATCTCACGATCGCCAGACGCTAACGATGACAGTGCCACTGCAGTCGCGTACATTTACCGCGACGCCTTCCACGCGTCATCGCGTGGCATGTTGGGATGTAAAAAGAAAAGCACTGTCGCACACATGATCTTACGGTCAGATGGCCTAGTGGAGATCTCTTTTTTGAGATCGACCGTGCCTAGTACAATAAATATGCCGCCTTCGGCTAAATAAGAATTTCGGTTTTGTGCCGTTACGCAGTACCCTTGCTTCAAAACGCAAATGCGAAGTGCGAGGTGACGTGTGCTAAATAGGTCCGCTTTCGAATGCGTTAGGCTAAGATATCATATCATTAACGCACTGATGAAATTGTGAACGACGTGTTATGAATGTCAGCAATTATACTTTGAATCGTTTAATCGTGTGTAGCCCACTATCGTCTTGTATACTTTGTACTTTGTAAGAAGAAGTCACCCGGATGAAGCAGCCATATTATAGCTGATACATATGGATGCATCAAACCGCACGTGTAGCAAGCGGCGAGTGAACACGGCACTGGATCCATAACACACGACATTATCGCTACGCAATTTCTCGATCCCTTACGGTTTCAACCGATCATCACGTGTGGTGGATTCGTTTCGTTCGCACCTCTTACTACAGAAGCGATTACAGCATATTATGCACGCGTTCAATGCACTCGGTGATATGCACACGTGCATGCAACCAAAGTTGTCAAGCGTATCGGTCAATACGCTCACATGTACTTATCACTGTGATTTGAAATGTGCAAATGTGAAATCTAAGATGGCTATCCATCGGCTTTTTATGCTATGCTTGGCGCACGTGGGAGCTGCTGGCCTGTACGAGAGGGCCATCCCGGCTGCGGATGCGGAGCCGATTTCCATAAACAACGGTAACCCAAGCTCGTACGCACGTACGCACGGACGAGTTCGTGAGCCCTAATCGATTTGTACATGTTTATACGACTTGACCGCCCAAGTAAATGCACAATGAAGGGCAGATCATACATGTGCATGTGCCCGATGTTTGATGCTGAGCCTGAGTATTTGGTATACCCAGTGCCATAAAATGGCTTTTGATTGCCTGTATCACACGACAATGATGCAGTAGCACCCCGCTCATACATGACGGACACAGTTATGCATGTCATGTTCGATATATTCAATACGCCGCCCGAAAACATACGTGCCTGGTACGTTTGATGGCCGCGTGGGGTAAAAACCAATGTCCCGTTACGCGTATGTGCATCGATAGCATGTAACTAACCATAGTCCAAGCATAACGTCATTTGTTTAATTTACACGCGAACATCAATACAGTATACGAGATAAGATTTTCTACCGTAGTTCATTCGGGTAATGCGGCACTTATATGTGCACCACTTATACACGTACACGTACACCTAAATATACAATATCAATATATTTTAAGTTATATCATCACTGCATTCCCCCGCGGTGGCACTGTATCCACCCGCGGTGCCGTCCTGATGTTATTCCAGGGCATATTGATTTCTTACAGGTGCTCCTATAGTACTGCGTTGCCTGAATGAGGTGTGTAGGATGTAGTGAAGTATAGACATGTACATGTACATAATGTACACACACACACACATGCATGTATCCATATACACCGCACACACACATACACATACATACATACCACGGATGTGTGTCATAAGTAAAACTGACAAGATCAAAAGAAACACAAGTATATACTACCTGCATATGTCTGACAAAGCCAACCGCACGTGCTATGTAATCGGAAGAAAAATCGGGTATCACCACACTGACAGCGCAAATTTCGTGCTTCAGCTATGAAATGAAGCGAGGAATAACATAATATAGAGTTATACGTATGACATAATATATTTGTTAATATATGCTATAACACCATTTGATGAAACATGCAGGAATCCAGGAAAAGAAAGAACAAACGGCACTCAAACTACCCATACAGACTATATTGCTTACTCGAGGATGCCATAGAGTAGGCAAAGCCAGTAAAGTCAAAACCAGGGGATAGGAGCGACATTATACTGCATTCTGCGGCCATTTCACTGCCTATAAGGACCAGTGAGTAATATGTATGGGATATAACCACACAAAGGAGCATTGGCGAAAGCGTTTGTTACACGCACCAACCAGGTGATGGGTGCCACACACACAGACATCTTACCGCACAGAGAATGGAAATACACACTAGAAATAAAACACACATACACACACACACGAATATAAATGTGCCACGACTCAAGCCCCATAATACGTATGGACACCGCAATGATAGATGCAGTACTTCTACCTAGGGCAGGCCATACCGGAATGGCATACGATCACAACAAAAAAACAAATGTAGAGGGCCTAGAATCTAATAAAAAGTATTATGCAAACACAATAACATGTGATACATGCCATAGCAGTGGAATATACAAATGACCCTCTGTAAGTCATGCCGAAGTAATATGGACATGACAAGTCGTGGGACAAAATGCCTTACATCCCGGAAGTGGCATCTGTTCTCTGTAATGAGCTAGTATACAATAGTGCTGCTAGGAAGTGATAAGATACGAGTAGGAGAAAGTGGTGATTAGCTATGTGCCAAGGTAGCATATAATCGGGTTGCAGGGCCAACCAATCACTCGCTCGTCTACTTCTCGAGCTATACCACTTGACTGACCAGTTTCGCACCAATCCAGGAGTGGCATACGGTGACACTGCAGTAGACTTTGAATATCTCTTGCAAATACACTGAAACATGTCTTGCCAATCATGACATCCACTCACCTGATTCATTGATTGCATATATCACAACCAAGGGCAGCTAGCATTCTATTTACTGATGGTAACGGGTGTCT
Source organism: Cymbomonas tetramitiformis (assembly GCA_001247695.2). Classification (NCBI taxonomy): domain Eukaryota; kingdom Viridiplantae; phylum Chlorophyta; class Pyramimonadophyceae; order Pyramimonadales; family Pyramimonadaceae; genus Cymbomonas; species Cymbomonas tetramitiformis. The sequence continues at coordinate 22,560 of LGRX02006721.1, forward strand.
ATAATTTCGACAGGTAACTATACAACAATCATCAGTCGATCCTCAAAACAGACACATCAATTCACAAATCAGCATCGGCATGGGATTGAAGCATCCCCAGCTCACAATGAGAGCTCATCATTGACGGCTTCTGCAAGCCCACAGCTCTTAACTAGCTCTCATGCAGGATTATCCGCTGTTGAAGATAATAATTCCACAACTAGACTTGGATTGGGAAAACCTAAACAACGGGCAAATGCATTATACGCGTCTATCATAGATATAGATAGCAACTTTCGCCCCAATCGGCAGTTGCAGTTGTCTCCATGGAGTTGGATTCTTTCACTGCTTGCATCATCTGTGCAAGTATTCCCTGGCCCTGGCCCTGTATGGCCATATATATGGATAGGTGAGATGCTCTGTAATTAATACTAGGCACGGTCGATCTCAAAAAAAGAGATCTCTACTAGGCCATCTGACCATAAGATCATGCGTGCAACAATGCTTTTCTTTTTGCGTCCCAACATGCCATGCCATAACGCGTGGGTGGCGTCGCGGTAAATGTACCGAATGCACTGGCACTGTCATCGTTAGCGTATCGTTATCGTGAGATCGAGAATTCGTCCGCATCGCCCGTTGGGATTCGAGCTTTGCTGCTGCTGATTGACTAAGTAATTGACATCAGGCCAAGATTATAAAGGTCAGAGGTATATAAGCGAAGATGCAACCGTATGATATGAAGGCAAATACTGTATGTGAGAAAAAATGGAATAGTGTCTAACAACTGCCTTTGTGTGGATTCCTATCCAACTCGAGTGCACAGCTTAAACATCATATGAGGCACTCCTGGGCAGCTCTGCCACTGGCAGAGCTGCTCAACTATCTTACAGGCTTTGCTACTGATGCGATCCCGATTGCGTAGCAGCTTTTGGATTGGTCCAGGCCTCGACTTGGGCAAACGGTGGCTTCACCTCAACCTGTAGCCCACATTATCTCAGACACCAGTTTACAAAGTTGACCTAGCCGATCATTGCGAGCATCCCTGTGGCAATCCAGATTGCTGTAGTACACTCCAAACTCCCTATAAAGGCATCGGTATTCATTGCACTCTTCCTGGATTGTTCATAGAGATGGCGCACATTGGGAGCTTTGTAAAGAACGTTGCATTCATTCGCATATTACGGTGGAATGCAGTCCGTGGCTAAAATCATTGGAGTGATGGTAGGGGTATGTGCTGGGTGTGGTCATCGATAAACCACACCTCGCTCACTGTTTACCATAGCTACCACCTTCCAAGTGTGCAACTTGTGGGAATGTAAAGTGGCACTTGAATTTGCCACACCATCATAAAATGGAATACGACAAGAGAGTGTGCACAAGCTAATAGGCAGCAGAGCGCCTGCGAGCACCGCCGGCCTTCTGGTGTACCCATTGCAGTTCCTTCCGTTTGACAGCACTGAGGCACTTAGCAGCTCCCTTCAGCCTGTCCCTGTTCTTTCCACCGTCTGTGGGAGGGCGCACCGGGGTGCCAGCCGTGGAGACAAGGCGCCACTGCAGCACGGCACGGTCCTTGCCGCCAACTGAAAGCACGCGCTTCTCGTCTGCAGTGAAGCGCACATTCATCACGTGCGAGCTGTGCCCCTTGTGGCCTCTGCCCTCAGACGCCCCCTCCGCCATTCCCCGCCCCTGCAACTCATTGAAGCCAACAACATCTAGCACTTCACAGTCATGTGGTCATGTGCGGTATGAATAGAGGCGTAATGAGGACCCCCTCCCAATTCGAAGCAGAGCAAAAGAGGATGCTCTGAGTGTTACACATACGTGGCATCGAAAGGGGTGAATGGGTCACCACGACAAGTCACTTCCCAGCACACACCCAGCGTCTACTGCAAATGGGTCACCACGACAAGTCACTT